>JAPESX010000420.1:0-18703 GCA_029590615.1 Nemania bipapillata | reverse complement strand
TTGTTGGTTGGACACAGGGACACTCAAATTGTCCCAATATCGCTTTCGTGCTTTTGTCGCTACCGGATTGTTTCGAAAACGGTCCTGGAAAAAGTTGAAGATGGCGAACTCGTCCCTGGACATGACATATCCGTGCTCGTCTGCTAGAACCCTGCCCCAAATGCCCGCCAACGCCGACTCAAGTATATCGCATATGGTTCCATGGCTTGCGGCTTCTGGGCTCTCTCGCGCAATTTCTAGCGCCTGGATCACGTCATTGCTAATGACAATGTAGTCCTGATGCGTACTCAACGCCCCGAGCAGCTCATAGTTGAGCTGCGGATGTATGCTCATGCTGAGCATTGGTTATTATGGCCTTATGGGAAATGTCGGGCCTGGTGTTGACGTCAGGGTGGTGAGGGCAGAAGTCCAATATGCTTCTGCGGGAATGACTTTGGGATGAGGGCTCTTTCTATGGCTATTATAAACTGGGCAGTTGTTGTTCAGCACTACCACGGTAACGCTTTCAGATGGGAATAATCGAGGTATTAGACACTAAGAACGCGTATTATAAGTAACGAATGAGTGGAATAAATGCAAAGTAGCGATCGGAGATTATAGCCATGCAAGGCATAGACTCAACGATGTATGTATGGGAATGTCGCGCTTTTAAATGCAGAAGGACGATCGACAAAACAAGGTTTAGCTAGATCCAGCTGTGATTTTAATCCATCTAGTCATTGTTCAAGTCTTATGCAGCGTAGTCATCTCGACGCTAGCATGAGGTGCCCGACGATGACCTCGATCCACAGCAGTTACCTATGTACTGGATCAACTAACTAACATTTTTTCTCTCTCCCTGTCTCTTGCCTCTTGCAGACAATATTTAGATGTGAAGTTGACGTAAGGGAGATATCAGGTTTGGAACTACACTGGCTTCCCACAGTTTTTAGTGGTGACTAGGTGGTGTGACTCGCGTATCGTGTCCCAAAACCTCATGTTGCTCCACTGAATCGTTAGTCGTCTGTTACACCAGTCAGGGCCAATTCTTGGCTTTGAGGTTTAGGACACTCGGTCTACCGTTGGTACTATTTGGGGGTCGTCTAACTCTACGCTATCTAAATACCTCATCGCTGTTTGCTTGGAGAAAAGGTGAATGTATTGCTACCATGGCATTTATGAATTCAGCAGAAATGTTTCTGACCCCCAATACGTCGCCCCCGCCTGACTTAGCGGATCCCAAGGTTAAATCTCTCTAGGGACAGTGTTTCTATCTCGAGATATGCGACTGTGGGATGTATGTAACCCTCTGAAATCAACACTCTGTGGGACTTGTCTGGTTATGGCAAATCTCGCTGATGGCAGCTCAGAAGGTATCATACCCTCCGGTTCCAGATTCCCGGAACCGAATCGTGAACACGAAGTTAATATTATAGTAAAGTACTTTACCACGTGTAGATGCCTCGCCCACGTGGGGGATAGCATGTAATCTAATATCCTTAGAGGCTAGGCCCTAGATTTAGAATCGCAATTAGAACCAGTGGCGCAAAACTGCTAGCGAAGCGAGTCAGGATACGCGACTCGGTAACTCCCTGAGACAGCGAGGTCCTCACTGCAAATAACTGGCTACTCATCTTATTTCACCTGCGTGGTAAGTCCTGGGCTGACGGGTGATTGTCGCGATATAGGAAGCCTTTATTTTACCACCTCGCAGATGAAAAACAGACTCTTCGATACTTCACTTGTCCCATGTGACCGAGTCGTGGTCGCAAGAGTGTGGATGCCACCATGATAAGTGTGGAACCAAACACGGGTATAATGGTTAATTATCGCTAGCAGTAGATCTCATGACTGCGATCTACCACCTCATCTGTCTCCCTAACTCGAAGTAGTATCTGTTATCCTTGTTTCCCATGGTCCCAGTCTTGTAGTAGAGTCATGCTTGGTTATTTATAGGAAACGAACGTTCTCAAGGCCTGATAGATACGTGTGGACTATTACATACAGGTAATTAATAGTTAAACCTTAATATTTTCTCGGCTTCAAGTCTATATGCATTTCCCTGCCTTAACATTGAGGCTATGTGAATTATCTAATCTTTTCAGTAGTTGTATGACATCACAAAAATGTCTATAATCAGAGACACAATAGCCATTTTACTGGGGGGTTTTTGACAGAATCCGAGGCACATTAAAGTTTCGACCAAGCCCGGATTAGGATAAACTCTTAGCTGCCTTTTAATGACCATCGATTGCTTCGTTTAACGGCCCAATGAGCGAGAGACAGGCATTTTCTAATGCCATAGGACTTTAGGCCGTCTCTTCGTGTTACTCGTATACCATCCTCTCTAACAGGTATCATTACTTCCACCTCGGCCCTAAGATCACGAGGGTATGTTCATCCGGCTTCGGTCTGGATCTGAATAGACTATCGAATAGGTACCGAACCTTGACCCTCATGCCTGGATCATAGGTCGCCCAGCTCATTGAATTAATTACGTAGGGTCCTTAAGTGTGATGATAATGGGGTTTGAGAATATATGTGCGTGTGTTGGTATGTATATAGGCCTTCAAGGACGTAGCAAGCTTATAAGTCACTATTACGAGCCCCTGGATAGTATAGCTCGTCAGCTGGATTTTTCAAAGGAATGGTGACCGGTATATTAGGCTAAAGCATATAGTCCTAAGGATTTTGAGATTAGATTATGTCATGTTAGCAAAGATTCATGCAGTACGTCGCGGATCTCTGTTTGATTAGCTTAAAATACGATCAAATAATGAAAATAACCGGGAGGAGGAGATGAGGCATTTGTATTGAACATGTAAGACTATTTATAATTATTTACAATGTAGCCTGCCCGTATAAGTAGACATAGATTGAAATTTCTGTGAGTAGGCCGCTGTTAATCCATATCAAATATTAGTCTCTGTATAACGCGCTTGAGCTCAGTATCTATCTCTAGTCTGCCCCTGGGACAGCGAGAATACCGTCGAGGTGTGGCTATATCCCTCAAATTATGTATAGCAGCGTGTAGACTCTCGAGGGTTGGCCTAGAGGACGAGCCAGCCAACCACCATTAGACTATAACCGCAAGTTCAGGATCGAGGTTTAGGTATACTTCGGCCGAGACGTTGGCGCCATATGTCGAGAATGATCGGGTAGACCCTCCTACTCTAACTCCCACGAGCTCTGGTGGTGGCAGGTTCATGACGAGATCCCCTGTGACTATGCTACGCATCACCTGAAAGTAGAAGTTAGCGAATTGGTACCAAGTTGGAAATGATAGATTTTTTTTAAACTTTTTTTAAGATACATAGATATGTAGATATGACGGAGGAGCAAAGAAGGCGACGGAGGAACCTAACACTTACTATTCCTACGTCATGTATATTGTGAGGGACCCCTGAATTGATACTGTGCGCAACTCACCAATTAGTTAAGAAATCAATTAGATATAATAATAGAAACTCGTAGGTAACCTACTCACCCCAGAGGACATTGTATAGTAGAAACTCGGTCGAAGTCGATAAGCTTTGTGATGGGTATTATGCTGTGTCCACCACCCTCAGGGTTAACACTGCCTATTATAACTGAGAGAAAGAATATGTATATTAGTAGAGAATAATGCCGCTGTAAGACCGAGACCGTCCCTTAATCGGTCGTCTACGGCCTGACTTTGCTGGAGGGGCCTCATGAGGACGAAATTCTGCCCTCTTCGCCGGCCCCGACCACTCCTCAACCTGACCCTACATGATACGCCGGTGAATCCGTTGTTTAGATAACCAATAAACTCGACGTGCTCTCTGTCGCGATTGAAGTACCGGCCTATATTTCCAGACTCGGCCCTCGCAAGCCATTTCTTCTCCTCTCGCGTCGGCTCTTGTTGAAGCGGCACTCTCCCGGGTCGGAAGCCGGGTCGGAAGCCGGGCCAGAAGCCGACTGGGAATCCAGGTGGTGGACGTCTGTCTCTATGTTAGATCGTGTTACCTACGTACCTATCTCGGTACTTATTATTTCCCCTTCTATGTTTGCTACAGCGTAACGATGTATGTAGTAAACGACCCTGGATATGTCGAATGGTTGTGGGTTATGTAGTAGCGAGCATTAGCGAGAATCGAGAAGTGACTGAGTGGAAGAAGTGGATTAATCTACAGTAGATAAATCATGTATAAATTATTTTCGGTATTAATTCAATTATACTATTATTATGAAAGCTGCGCTGGTCTTTATCACACCCCCTCCAGTATATGAAAGCATCCCTGAACACAGATTTCATATGCTTATTCTATCAATTGTCATTTGTGAACCCCAACCCCTGGTATATAAACGCCGAGATTTAATGGCTAACTACTAGCTCAATCTATGATAACGACGATGGTAATTTGTCTAGGGGGTAGAAGAGCTTGTTTTCCAAGTTACGGGTCCAAGCGCAAGGTGAATAGCGTCGGCCTCTCTTCCTTGATGTTTCCCAGCACGAGCCCTTTTTCCCGATTTAGTAGAAGATAGGCCTCGGCGATTGGCCGAACTAGCCTCGTCTGGTGCTTGCGTGTCATTATAAATACAGCCCAAGCATTGCCTACCAAGAATGAAACACAATATTGGAGAAATCTTGTTGAAACCACAGGACGTGTCACCAAGGACGTCGCTAGGTAGATCAGCATGTTGATCACTCATGGGGCGCTTGCGCATATCTGGGGAATACCCTGTAGCTGGACCAATCAGAACGCCTCCCGCCTCCCGATTAGGGAGATTTCTCGAAGGGTGCCAAGCGAGCACGATGCTGAGTCCAGACACTAGTCGTCTAGCCCTGAGCTTCGTTGGCCTTGGCTGGAACAGGCCAAGCTTGGAGTCGAATACAGAAAAGAACATAAGAAGCATTCGAACTTTCATAGCCCAACGAAGATTGAGTTATCATCACTTTCTCTCTTCTGGCTCTTTTTTTCTCGTGTGTGTATTCATATCGATTTTCTTTCATTTGTTCATTTGCTTCTTACGTTAGGCCAGGTGCCAGCGTGCCTTTTTGTCCTTCCCGAGATTTCGTGATTTTCTCTTTTTCTACACACACATATAGATATATAGCCCTTTCTCTTATATTTCGTGGCGAGTGAGAATCAGAATGAGGTAAAGATCTCTTAACCAATAATATAAAATTGCGACGCTAATATTCCAATAGACCCTCATTTTATCAGCGAAGGCGGATGCCTCACTCTCAGGTCTCTGCAAGGGGGGATTTTCATTTACCAGTCGTGGCTGCACCGATCGACGATGATGAGTCGTCAGACGATGAACTGACTGACGATGAATTAACGGATGATGAGCTTTCGGATGATGAACTATCAGAGGACGAAGATTCACAGCCACCACATGGTCCACCCTCCTCGACATCATCTAGGCTAGGAGCCACGACAACGATAGCAACGACGACAACGACGTCAATATCAAGTCAATCGACAATAGTTGCAGTTCCCGCTACTACCGCCACGAGCTTATTGTCTACCACCTCAGCCACCTCAGAGCCTGCCAAAGAGACAGCAACGACGAGTACGGCCAATGTAGCAACTACTTCAACCGTCACATCTTCGCGAACTATACCAGTCATGTCAACAAGTGCATTATCAACGCCCACGTCAACGCTCCTCTCTTCATCAACTACTTCAATTGCAACTATATCCACAAGCGCCGAGGCCGTTCTGAACCCAGGCGATCTGGCAACCTCAACTTCTGTATTCCTACAAAGTACGAGTAGCAGCGCGCAACTCAGCAGTTCGACCGGTTTAGCGCAGTCTGAAAGCTCGACGAATCCAGCTAGTGGGAGCGGAATAAGCACATCAAGTAACAATTCCCAGAGAGCCGGCCAAATTGCAGGCGGAGTAATTGGTAAGCATTCACCATCAGACGGGATATACCCCTAACCCCTGACAACTACACCACCTACCTACTTCTCTACCCGGGGTAAACTGCTAACACGATAGAATAGGAGGCCTAGCGTTTCTAGGCCTACTCATCTTCGCTCTGTGGATATGGCGTCGCCGCCAACGGCAAAACAAGTACATATCCCAGATCTTCGACACACCTCCCGCCGAGTCACCATACTACACCGCGCCGCGACCCCGAGCGCCAGGAACCTACCGGTCGCCGTCGAGCATCATGAACCAGATGATGACGGCCGTGTACGCCGCCGAGGACGAGGTCATGGCTGTGTATGAGCATCGTGGGAAACCCCTAGGGAGATTGCTGCATGTGTCGGACTAGGGGACGATTTAGTGTTTGCATGACAAGCTGTATATTGTACCATATAAACCTCACGAGTCTACCTAGTATATATGCGAATTGCGTTTTATAGAGGAGATTAGAAGTAGTAGGCTGTAATCGTGTTCAACATTGATTAGACGGGTAGTGAGCCCAACATAAATAATCGATATCTGTCGCTGGCAAGCAATCAACGAGTCCTACGAATTCCCGTATGCTGACAGGGCACACCAATCGTATAACAGTTGGAATCTTTTCAAATCGAGCCAAATAAAAGTTGCGGGTGATTGGCGATGATTCCATTCAAACTGCCAGCTAGAGTTGGGTATCACAAATATCGTATAACAAACTTATGGTACAAGCACTACTCTTTTATCTAAGCCTCACTTATGTCTTCACGATAGACTCTCCTTAGCTCAAAAAGCACTTCAACGGTGATTAAAGCAATGATAATCCACTCTAGCCTGTGGCCATACTTTTCGCTGATCATCTCCCGTAGAACGGTCACGTTCTCATGCGCATAATCAATCCGCTTGTTGAGGATTTCGATGCGTCGACGAACCGACAACGCGGCACCGATCTGGTTGTAGTATTCCTCGAGTACAGATTCCGATTCCCAAAACATGTCTGGAAGCTCTTCCGTGATGTCCGAGTAGTGGTTTAACTGCGACCTTAGATGCAACAACTGGCCCGTCATTTTCATGATGGGCGATCGCTTCAGCTTGCTTTGCGACCCTGCTGCGAGCACATTCAACGTGGCCTTCGACTCCTGTAGGAGATACTCGAGATCCGTCTCCAGTACTGCTAGTTTCGGGCTCCTTGCAAGTCCACTGGAGAAAGCCACTTTGGCTAGAGTGGTGTCGAGCCGATTGTTTTCAAGTTCCTGGGCTTTGGTGCCTAGTATGACGACCTCGCCCTTCATATAGCTTGTATCTCGGTTCTCGTCAGGGGTGAATTCGAGCATCTCCATTTCGGCACGGTCTAGATGCGGAAAGCTCGCAGCTCGGATGAGGTGTTTCGATGCCAACTTGACGAGCACATCTTCCGACACAGACCAAGTCACGACGGTTCCAGAGGGGAAAACAAAGATATCCCCATTATTGACGCCTCTCGCGTGCACGACGGCCTGCGTGTCGAATTCGGTGCCATCCGGATCCAACTCAAAGCCGTGCAAGCGGAGGATCTCGTGAACCTGGGTCATGTCGAAGGACTGCGCTACGCATATTGCGCGAATGGCTCGACTCGAATCGGCCTCATCGTGCTCGGCGATTTCGGGAACGACGGCTTTCCTCGTAGTGCCCGTTCGTTTCGGGGGTTTCGTCGCGGAGCCTAGGCGGAGGCTCTTGGCCACGGACGCCCGCACGGGTTTTCTCTTCAGCGACGCAGAAGACGAGGACGAAGACGAAGAAGGGGGGTTGGTATGTTGGGGTGTTCCCGTCCCCTTCAATATTGTGCCGTCAGAGATTTCAGCATTGTTCTCATTTCCATGGGAAGCAAGCAGCTGATTCGAGGTGAAGAAATTGCGTCGGCGCGGGAGGGATGCGAGAGGGGTCTGGTGAAAACGTCGTAGCGGCCGAGGGGTCAGGACTCTAGTGTGCATTCCTCGGAGAGCAGGTATTGCGGCCTTCTGCAAAGGGAATCGCATGGCTTCAATCTTGTTGCCATTTGAGGCGAGGAAATCGAGGCCAAAAAACTGAAAGAATAGATGTCGGGGTCTGGTCACTCACTCACCCGCTCGCTCATTCGCGTCTATGTAGGTACTTCATTAAAGTATAGAAAGAGCAAAAGATTGAACCCACCAATAGCCTGGGTATGTGGACTCGCACATAGATAAGTAGATAGATAGCTATCCGCCACTATAACCCCTTATCGATAAGATACAGCTCCTGCAGATTTCTAGGTAGTCTACGGGACTTCGTAGTACAGAAAATAGTAGGTACGAAATATGCGGATTCTACAACTCGATCGAAAGATTGTGGATATGGCGGAAAGGGCACCTGGAAAGTCAATCCTATGTTGACCAAGGTTGAGAGAGTACGTAAGGTAGAGTATATATATATGTATAATTCGTATGAAGCACGCTAGCTACCGCCCAATATTCAAGTGTCGTCGGCTAATCTCTCGCTAGTTCTCCCATGTGAATTTGAATTGTTATAGTAGCCCCCTAGACGAATCCGTCCTGGCCTTGGACGAGGCGGCTCCCCATCTGAAAGCATAGCAAACATGCGAAAGGGTCTGGGGGCCATTAGAGATAGGTTATTATCTTCGAGGCAGGCCTGGAGCCAGACGCTATCCCGAGCAACAAGCTCGAGGCGCCATCAGTTCCCCCACCTTGGCTTTTCCCCGAATCAGGTATTAGCACTGCGTTTCAGGGCAAAGAACGAACTCCAGAAGGAAAAGCATCGACTTCCATTTCGGCTGGCAGCCAGCGTGCGAAGCGCGCGTCTCCCGATCCTTACCTTCCAGGCCTGGCTAGCAAGGCAAGACCTTTCGTCGGAAGCGGAGCTCGCCACCGCGGTAGCCGCGAAGAAGCCCCTCGAGTGGACGGATACGTTGAATAGTCTGGCCGCGAGGGGCTGGTCCCAGGATCATATTGACCATTGGATATGGATTCTCTCCGCGGAGGATGGGGATGCTCGCGTGCAGCGCCTCGTCTCTACCCAGCGTCATAACCCTATATTTGTCTTGTTCTTTCTTCTCAGGAAAGATGAGACCTTTCGGAAAGCCGAGTCTGTGTCTCTCCTCATCCAGCACATCTCGAGGCATTACATTGCCCCGACAGCCAACCCGTCTAAAGTTGGACTCAACCCGAAGATGTTTCTAACCGTGACCCAGTTTCGTATTCTCATGCAGCGTCTGATCTACCATGCTAAGAATACCCACCCTCCCTACATTGTCCTTATTGCTCGTCTTATAGGGGACTATATTAAATCCATCCCGTACGATCCTCACCATACACATCATAGAACCGATTACCATGATCAATGTGCTATCTACAACGCCGCTCTCTCAGGGCTCAAAACATTCTCACCCAACCGGCCCCTCGCCAATATGGAATATAATTGGAGAGCACAGAAATTTCTCTTAGCCATGTCAGACAGCCTGAGGCGCCCGCTGATTATTAATAAAGCAAGCTACCAATCGATTCGCCAGGTGCTCATCGGATTGAAGAAATCAGGCAAGGAGAGGGCCGTTGCCTTGCGATATGCAAAGTCCTGGCCACCATATAGACAAGATTTTGATGGACGAGATACGAAGCGAACTATCGAGGACGATATGTCACGTAGCGCAAAGGCCGGGGTTCTCATGAAAGAAGCCGGTTATCCTGAAGATGAGTATG
Organism: Nemania bipapillata; assembly: GCA_029590615.1. Lineage (NCBI taxonomy): Eukaryota > Fungi > Ascomycota > Sordariomycetes > Xylariales > Xylariaceae > Nemania > Nemania bipapillata. The sequence goes on along the minus strand of JAPESX010000420.1, from coordinate 9,135 downwards.
ATCGAGCGCTAGACGCCTTGGGTGGCATCAGCGAGGGTTCTCCAACCATCCAGACCCGCAGCCTTCCACCTAAACAATGGAAAGATGAAAAAGAAGATCTGAATATCTATTCTAACTGGGCTATGAATGTCAGGGCCACGCGCAATGCACAGGAGGCTTGGCGAGTTTTCAACAGGTTTGCTGAGAAGACTGGACTGGCACCCAATTTTCAAATATACAATGAAATGTTTGTTAAGCTCCAAGCGAGTCCCGTGGACCCAGACCCAAGTTCAGATCTGCTACCTGGCGACTCAAGGGAGTCATTTCCGGTTCACGATGCGAACTATAGCCAGTACGAAGTAGCTCGGCTATCTCCGCCGACGGTATCCGAATTATATGCCGATCTGATGAATCACGGTATCAAGCCACAGGGCCATGGTCTTCACAGCCTCGTTATTCATGCAAGGTCAATCGAGGAAGGACTTCGCTATCTCGAAGACAGTGGCATTCCCTCTGATACTATCAAGTCTCTCGCTCTGTTCCAACAGCCATCCTATGCAACCCTTCGGAAAGTACCGCTTCTATGCTTCAACAGCTACATCAAATTACTTTGTAGACTACAGCCCAATCGGAGAGGTCATGAAATGCTTGGCAGCAATGAACTGCAGCCCATACGCCATGCGATCTCGCTCGTGTCGACGAGGCTGCACTCCAGGTCCGTTGAAGGCATGACGTTTCGCCCCCCCTGGTATTCGATACTACGAGCATTACCACGCGCTCATATAGCGATCAAGAACGGGCCGGTTGCAGAGAACGATCTAGAAGCACTAACTCTATTCATGCAAGTTTTCCACTCTGCGCGCCGTTGTATTGGATATGATGCCGAGTTATTTATCCTACTGTGTCGCGTCGTTCAGAAGGCATCGCTATCGAGGCTTATGTCACTACCTGAGATGGCGCGTGCTGAGGCTGCCCTTGTACCGCATCTCCCAGATTTGTTATCCGTGATAACTTCAATATTTTCCCGATTGACAACACCAATTGTTGAAGATGCGCCAACGTCGTTTTCAATGTCCCAGTTTCAGTTTCCGTTAGGCCCACCTCATCTACATACATACATGCGGACGCTCGGTTTCTTAGAAGCTAAAGATGAAATGGCCAAGGTGGTCTTCTGGATGATGGATAACTATAAGTATGTAGATGAGGAGGCTAATCGGTTAACAGCCCGTGGCCATGCAATGATCGCAAAGACGTTTTGTGCCTTCTATGCGTTTGCTGGCCCGACGCTCGACGGGGAAATACAGCAGGAGCTCAAGAATCGCATGGACCAGCTCATCGCGAATGGCGGACATTGGAGCTGGCCGACATTACAAGAAGTCGAGAACTACGTGCGAGCAGATGCGCATGGTGGTTCAGAAGCTCTTCGTCGTAGAATTATCACGCGGTCATCTCACAGCTAGCAGCAGGCGCTGAGACGTAAACATAAAATGTATAATTAACATATTCGTTGATGTAATGAAGATACCCCTGGGCAGCACTTAGTCTTGAAAAAAAAAGGAACTCGAAGACAAGCCATAAGCTACTTAACTGGCTTAATACATACGATAATGGACATACCATTGAACAGTATTTATGGCAAAAAGTAAAGAACCTTGCCAAATAAAAAAAAANTGGTGCGAAGTGCCACGCAGCACCTACTATGTCGTGATATAGCGTACATGTCACTTGAGTTCAAAAAATACTCGAGCACGGCTTTGTCCTTTTTAGCCTTATTCCCTAGTTTACTATTTATTTCCTCATCGCTTATAAACTTATCTACAGCCGCACATCATGAGCGATAGGTATAATTATATTCTTATKTNTWTTTTTAAAAAAAAAAAAAATCGGAGAAATCACTATTACTGTTGCCAATGCAATATGAGAATATATAGCTACGCTTATTCGTCACACAGCTCTCCAAAATGACTTCTACACTCGAAGAATAGATATAATTCCAGCACTTCTCCTATAAAATAAAATGGGCTTCGCTGATAGGGTCTTCTGTTCCTAGTATTGAGTATAGATGTACCTATGTACAGGTAGGTAAGAAGCACATATTAACTTTAAACGCTTCTATTAGTTAGAAATTAGAGCTATTAAATATTTACGCCTGCTCGAGGCGTTAGAGCATCGACAGCGCTAAACAGCGCGTGGTAATTCTCTTCTAGATTTCTTCCGGCTCTTGTTGGCCCACCGATGCCTGCTTCCCCGACAGAATACGCCTCGTCCCTTATATATCGACGGATACGATCTGCCGATAGGCCCCCCGATAGTTGTTGCGCCGATTGCATAGGTTCCGAAATGGAAAGTCCTTGATCGACAGATAGGTACTTTCTCGATCCAGGTATTCTACAGCTCCACCCGATCCGTTCCCGCCCTCGTGAGCCCGCCGATCGTCGTTTCACCGATTGTATAGGTTCTGATATTCCCCCGCCCGATCCGTTTCCGCCCTCGTAGGCCCGCCGATCGTCGTTTCACCTATCGCGTAGGTTCCGAAATAGAAAGTCCTTGATCGACAGATAGGTACCTTCTCGATCCAGGTATTCTACAGTTCCACGGTGCTTACATCTCGGCGCGAGTTTCCGCTGGTTATTCCTCTGACAATTTTGAGCCATTATACTGCCCCCCTTAAAAGAAGAAGGGGGGGGAGTTTTGAGAGGGGGGGGGGACGGTCTATTTAAGCACCAGGACCAGAGGTGAGCCTTGTCAAGCAAGGATGCCTGCTGCTGCTTGAGCGACTTACGACTCTGGGTTGTGTAACTCGAGAACTAGTCATAATAACGAGACCAGGTACATGATCAACATTTGATTCGTCTACGTAGACTTTACATTAGCGGTCAGGGTTTCGGGGAGGCTAGGAAAAACTGAGAAATCACTTGTCAACTCCGTACGGAGACCCATCATATTCCCTAGTCGGATAGAAGGGATCCTAGATGATATCATTTCCTATCCACACACTCTTCTAAAGTACGAGCCTACTATGTGTGACGTGTACACTGGCTCATCGTCATTGGTGAGAAGCGACTCAGGCCCGTTTCATGTTGTATAACGTTGGTAATAGAGACAGGTTGTGCCGACTGATGGAGGAACAACGCATATAAAATGGTTCAGTCACTAAAGCAAGCGTCATGTGGGTTTCGCAGAACTGGTCTACAATTCATCGTGATAATGGCGATACATACCCATAACAGTGTTAAAAATGAAGACCACCATAGGGGTATTAACTAGTCTAGTAGGAACTTGACAAGTGTACTTGTAGGCACAGAAGACAGCCATGCTTTGCTTCTGGAATCTAGCGGTGTAGTACTTGTATAATAGGTCATTTATCACAAGAGGCTACCTCGCCCGGGTTATCCGGGTATCACATCAACGTGCTCCCGATATCAACTGTCGTCTAGTAGATTCTGATCAATCAAAACGAAAGATAGGAAAACTGTTCCGGGTCTCAATGATCCGCCTACATCGCCCCGAGCATATTAAAAACGAGTTCTCGCCCAACAGAGGAGAGAGACTGCTTTGCTAACCTTGCTACTACCGTTTACTATGTGTCCAATGCTCCTATATTCCCTCCTCGTTCCACTGCTCGATAATACCGATCTAGAAGCCAAAGGCACCATCTGCTGAGGTATAGAGATCCTTCCTCTAATGCTACTATGGTTGATTAGTACCGAGCTCGAGCTACGGGAGACTCCCATTATTTCAACTACGTCCGCTATATGGGGACTATGGAAGGAGTATAGTTGGATATGTTTCTCCTCACTACGTACCTCACGAATCCCTCGCCGCGAAACCCTACCTAGTGCCTAGCTGGCGCGGTGCGACCACAAGTGCGTCTTGTGAAATACCTACAACAATTGTATAGACTTTAGGTTCAGTCCTACATGTACCTAGTAGGTACTCGTTATCTAAATTACTGCCATGTATGTACCTAGGTACATACATATGTACATGTAGGTACATGTCAGTGATTTAACGCAGGTACGGTACGTTTGGGGATAACTGGCTACATATAGGCCAGGTACCTACCTACATACATGTAGATATATTCCCATATGGCATAGCGAGATGTCTTCCAACCCACAGTTCTCCGGGTCCTTCTACCAGAAGCCACAGACATTCAGAAACTCATGTAAGTAATCAGTATCTACATACATATGTATATATGTGTATAAGTTTAGCTGACTCTCCACATAGAGGTACAGGTACAGTAGGTAAATATTAAGTACACAGGTACTTACATGGTCAGTCCTCGCGCTAGCCAATGTCCCCACTAACGCGAGATTGACGCCCTATGATTGGCCAATGCCTCACGACGCCATTCCAGACAGCCAAGGGTCCACTTACTTCCCGTTTGTGATGTTTTCGGATACCTAGGTATCTATCTGGCTTTGCTTGAAGACCACTTCCTCGTAAAAGCCTCCCACGGTTCTGCCATTACCTATTTAATCTATATGTGCCTATATCTATGCATGTGTACAGGCTAACACGCCGACATACACGGCATAACACAGCTCTCAGGCAAGCCGTGAAATAGGCTACCTACTATAATTTATCATTCTACATACAGGCGCACAAGAAATACTTAAGCATTTCGCATTTATCTCCTATCTATCTCATAACGCTTAAGGAGGTGAGGATGCAGGCTTTGCATTCGACTAGAGATGGAGGCTCAATCACCTATATTTCTCCCTGAGCTCGTAGATTCAGATGGTTGGATAGCCGAAGCACTTGCTGACGCTTCACCGAATATTGAAGACTTGGAATCTGAGGAGCCTACGACTGACAATTCCGCCGGGACCGATCTATGCACTGAAGAGTCGTTCGGAGACGAAGGGAATCATCCGTGGAACCTCGGAAAGATAGTTGTTGAATTGCCATTCTCGACCCTGACCCAGCCAGCCTCTCATTTCAAAGGATTCGTCTCTCCTGCTCCTGAAGAGAGTGAGAGACGTGCCGTTGCTAGCCTTCTTGAGTCGTTGGGCGCTAACGGGCACGATGACGATATTGAGTTTGAGTTGAACCATTTTTCAATCTATATTGATAACAACATCTTCCCAAACGAGCTACGACCACTTCAGCACCTTCGATTGTGGAACATCGGATGCATGTATTTTGACGGTGTTCTTCAACATGGGGACATTAAGTTTTATCTCCGCAAGGTCCCCTTTACGAAGCTCCCTGTAGGTAATTATGGGGAATCTAATCACACAGTCGGTGATCAAATTTGGATCCTCTCGGATCTCAACGAAAAATTGAATAGAAGGATATACTACAAGCTCCGGTCGCCCGCGCCCGAGTATCGAAGGTTTCACAGCCCATTCTTGTGGATCGCTGATTTCGCCAAGCATGTCATTGACTACTGCGACCATCTGCAAGATGAAAGTCAAGGTGCGGCCCTCCACCATTTTAAGGCCCGATTCGGCGACTGGATATTGGCTAGACATAAATCCTCTCCAGTGTTCGAAAAGTGGTATTTAGCCAACGGCAACCCTGACTTCCGAGGGGCCCTTGTTGCAAACATCGATTACATTTTTGAAGAGGCGAGTGGCCTCGACCCGGAATCCATAGCCTACCATAATATCTGGAGGGAGGTTAAGACACTTGATCAATACCAGCCAAACTTTAGCCCACTAAAAAAAGCGCCGAATGTTGTACCACAAACGATTGTTACTCCATACGTTCATGACTTGTTCTCTCACATGGTTTTCGGCGGGCTGCTGGAACGGAGAGATGCTAGCTTATCTGTTAAAGCAAAGAGGCTTGGATTCATCAGGAGGTGTCAATCTACGGCTCGCCTTCCTAACAGCCTTAGCCATAGACTCGGCTCTGCAGACCGAGTTGCTCTTGTCGCAAGTATTAAACGAGGTGATGTCATCTCCACGTTGCCTGATAGCGACGCCACTACAAATACGGGCTGGAAACGTGGTATATCTAAACATTATCAAGGAGAGTATCACTGGTTCGGTCGTGTTCAAGAAATCCACGAAAGGGCATACGGGAAACGATCATTCGATGTATTATGGTTATATCAACCAATCGACACACCTTGCTCAGTCATGAAATATCCGTGGGCGAATGAGTTATTTCTTTCGGATAACTGCACTTGCCATTCTAGTATGGGCAAAGTTCAGGGACATGAAATTCTTGCGATTCACGAAGTAGAATGGTTTGGAAGCCCTTCCACCTCTGCCGAATTCTTCGTGCGTCAGACCTATGTAGCGACGAGCTGTCGCTGGTCTTCACTTCGTGAGGAGCACTTTGTTTGCGGCGATGAAGCGACATTCTCACAAGAGCTGGACCAGAGAGATCAATTCCGCGTCGGCGATGCCGTTTTAGCAGAAACCAAAAGAATGCAGCTAGAAACGTTCATTATAGAGGGCCTTTTTGAGGTAGAGAAAACCCAGTATGCTCGAATGCGCCGGTTATGGCGAAGAAAAGATGTCGACAAAGCTGCTCCGCTAGCCCCTCCCAACGAACTCGTCTACTCGCAACGATTAGTTGAAATAGCTGTCAAAAAGATCGACCGACGTTTCCTTCTGAGAGCTTTCCACGTAGGTGAAGAGATACCGGCCCCTTATAACCGCAACGGTACGGGCGATGCATTCTTCGTTACACATCAAGAAATTGAGGTAGGGGACGTTACTACGTATCGCCCCCTGGAAGCCACACATCTACAATCATTTCGCCAAGGCTTTGATCCCTTCTCCAAAATCGAAAAGCTTCAAGGCCTTGATCTGTTTTGTGGCGGAGGCAACTTTGGTCGAGGGATAGAGGAGGGCGGCGCTGTCAAGATGAAGTGGACGAATGATATATGGGATAGAGCTATCCATACCTATATGGCAAATGCCACTCCTGGCCAATGTGCGCCGTTTCTAGGGTCTATCGATGACTTGCTTGGTAGTGCTTTGAAAGGCGACCCGGGAACGCCCGCACCTGGAGATGTGCATTTCATATCCGCTGGGTCACCATGCCCAGGGTTCTCGCTGCTAACTGTGGATAAGACCACCAACCACCAACGAAAGAGTACGTGTCTTTAACTCCCTGGCTCCAAACACCGCGAATTATCTTAAGTTTGCCTGTCCGGCGCAATAACTGACCTGTGGATCTGAATAGATCAATCGCTAGTGGCCTCGTTTGCGTCTTTCGTTGACCTCTATCGTCCACTCTACGGGCTACTAGAGAATGTTCCAAACATGGTCAATACTCATAGCCTTCGCGACTCCTGCGTCTTCTCGCAGCTTGTATGTGCTCTCGTGGGTTTGGGCTATCAGGTGCAGATCTTATTCTTGGATGCATGGTCATTCGGTTCCGCACAGAGACGAAGTAGAGTATTTCTCTGTTTTACGGCCCCAGGCCTCCGAGCGCCCAAGGCACCGAAGCCATCACATTCTCATCCTGACAATATCCCCCTCATTGGCCTTGGCGTAATGTCCTGTGGTCGCCCATTCGATAGTCGAAAGAGGGTGCCTACACCGTTTAAATTCGTGAACATGCGGGATGCTATTGGCGATCTACCTAATATTCAAGATGGTAAAGCGGACTACTATGTTGGATACCCTGATCACCGGCTCGCGATGGGCTACACTCCTATCGTGCGGAAGCAGCTGCAACATATACCAACTCACCCGTACAAGATGAATTTTAGCAAGGCTTGGTGGGGAGCGCCGGGCTTGCCGCGTGTTATGACGGAAGTAGAGCGGCGTCTATTTCCAGCGAATGGCAAGGCGAGGGTCGCACAGAAATCTAAGGGATGGGGAAGAGTCGACCCCAATGGGCTTATTGGTACAATACCGACGAAATGCATGCCGACTGACTTGCGAATTGGCCAAATCAGCCACTGGGAGCAGAACCGGCCCATATCTATTCTAGAAGCCCGCCGCGCTCAAGGCTTCCCTGACCACGAAGTAATTGTCGGTAGTCGAACGGATCAATACAAGGTCATTGGTAACAGCGTCTCGAGGCATGTGGCACTGGTATTAGGCTTGGCCATCCGAGAGGCCTGGTTAGGCAGTTTAATGGATGCGGATGCGACTGCAAATGCTGCTGTGGCCATGGACGTGCTCCAGCAGAGCCATATAAGCGTGGATGAAACATCTAGAAACACCTCTGAGGATATTTTAGAAACATCCGCATCTTCTGCATTGGGCGAACTTACCCCGGCTACTAGCGAATCCGTCGAACCTCTAGAGATCCATCGAAAACGCCCTCGGCTAGTTTGCGTCGAGATTTCCGCCAAGAAACGCCGACACGAAGTGAGGCTAGATCAGTTTCTCCGAGTTGACTAACTCGCAAAAGCTCGATGGAGCCCTGTGGGCGAGCAATGCCACTCATACTGTCGGAGGCACAAGGCCCGCGTAGGAGACGCGCGATGCCTATTATATCCTGTTTGCTATCTAGAGCCGATCGATTCTGATGGGGAAATTTTGGAAGAAGGCATCTCCTAGGACTGCGTCGGCAGTTCTAGACGGCCTTCAGCTTGGGCATATGGGTAGTTTTACTTAACCACGGACGGATATGACATCCAGATATACTCTTGCATGAGGATGGATATACCTGTTAAGGATTGGGAAAGATATTACAACATTGCTTCTTGCATACATACGTCATCAGCATTGGAGGCGCATTTATTGGTATCCAAACAGTCGGATGCATACTTTTAAGGATTAGAAATTACTCGCTAGCATATTGGGCTACATACAGCATTATCGGGATCAATGGAGAGGTTAGATGCAAATTATACTTATTCTACACTCAGCTCTTACATTCGTGATACCCCGCCCTGTGCTAGATTCGTAAACTGGACTGGTGAAGGACGTGCTGCTGCTATTGTCTGGTCTGAAGATACTAATCTGGCAGATGAGCAGTCAATCGCTAGACGCACGTTAGTCACACAGCGTTATCTACAACATCATCTACAACAGAGACTAGAACGCGTATCAAAGAAACTGACTTTTATTCCGCCTAAACTCAACTATACTCCAAGCACCCTACAATCAATCGACAACCCCAGCCGGCAACACGGCAATGTAATCCAACGGCGCCGTCTCGCGGCCATTCGGCAGCGTCTCGATACGAACAACATCGCCCTTGCGAATCCTCACATCCCGAAAGGTGACG
>JAPESX010000042.1:0-34581 GCA_029590615.1 Nemania bipapillata | reverse complement strand
CATTACTTATTTATTTGGATAGTTTTGGAAAGTAGATAAAATTTTGGCCGGTATTGGAATATAGAAGACAAGCTAATAATAGAGTTTTATCTTGCACGCCAATCATGGCAAGCTCTCCCTCATAGCCTGTTACCTGCAAATTTGTCTGGCTGGTAATATGACACTGCTGTACCACATATGACAAACAACCCAGACGTGGTGCACTATAGAAGCATTTCTCACATAAAGTGTGATCACGGGGCTCATGTATGACACACTAAGATACGTGTCTAGTATCAAATATGCATTATTTGCTACGAAAGAAGCGCGTGCTTGGTATTTTCCATGTAAGGAGTGCTTTTAGGCAGACACGTAGACATAGAATAGTAATAAATATAATTCCTTCTGCCATCTGCTTCATGATAATGAAGATGGAGCTATAATTCTAGGCCCCTCGCAGGTACCACTAAGAGCATATGACCTTACTTAATTACTCTGCTCACGTAAGACTGTGTCTTTAATCGTGTTACACGAGGGCAGGATAGTGACTCATCTATGAATCTGGGCAGCATATAATACATGGGAGTTGCCATGTCGAAGCTAACAGTAGCACATAACCGAGGGATAAACAAACGAACACCTTCACCACCTAGACACTCGTCCGAAGTTCGTAGCACACGGCGTTATAAGTTTGCAAAACCTCTACGCACCTATCACAGTCATGTAGGAAACACAAAAGCCTTTCGCCTATCATGTCTTACCTACTGCCATGAGGCTGACGGTTGTCACAAAAGGGCAGGCGTTATCGAAGTGGATATAACTGTCTTTAGGAAGTGATACAATAGGAGTCTGAAGTGAAGGGTATTGTTGCTCTATCTCACTAGTCACACGGGCTCCTACATTTGAATGTTGTAGTAGCGAATAGATATTAATGAACAACTAGATTTGCTGGCTCCAGATTGACAGGCAATTGGATTATATAGTCTACTCTATCCCCAAGGTTGAATGTGTAAATTTCCAGCACTCGAGTTGTTGTTAGCACGGCAGCCCCCAACATCTCAGAATCATGCCTCCCCAGGCCCGTACTAGTGGCTCGGCCTATGCGTCCGAGGAAGACTCATTCTCACCAGGCATTTCCTGGGCCCTGTGCTTCTTCCAGGCCATCGACCCCATGTCCGTAGAATTCCGACCGCCAAGAACCGGGCCAATGTCCAGCCAGGCCTTCGCTATCTACATCCCAAACCACCACCTGCATCTGTTCATGAACAATGCTCCGGCCGGCTCTTCATGGCAGCCCCGGCTCAGGGAGGGTACGGCGCACTGCACGATGAAGCTGTTCAAGTGCAACCAATCGGGGGTGGCGGAGCGGTTGCCACTTACCTTCCGCGCATACTGGGACGCCGGGGGTTACCAGGACGGGAATTTCAAATTCGTCAGCGAATCGCAGCTTGCGGGCGATATCGAGCTGTGTTATTACTTTGCTCAGTGCGAGTTCTATAAATCCCAATGGGAACTCGATAATCCCGACGAAACATATACTACTGGTATATTCAGGATTAGGAACTGAGGCAGTGTCTATGAAAACCAACATCATTGTGAGTAAGTCTTTCCATTGCTTGTATTTAGATGCTAAATCGGCTATAGCTCTTAAATGCCACCTTGGGAAGCCTATTAGGTTCCATGAAGATAACAGATACAAATGCCACGCAGTATATCAGATGCCATAGTGCGTTGATTTACTGTTATGATAGCGATGCCTTGGGTTAATGGGGCTTGTGATAGCCGTCAATTAAGAAACTATCGGAAACTAGCTACTTGTTGGTAGATTTTCAGGGGCAATTAATAACCGTGAAGGTAAAATTCATTGCACTACCTCCTTTCTGGGAGTATTTGTAAGAAATATTTTTCGCTATTATATAATAGCACGATTTTGACTTGCAATAATGTTGAATGTAATGCAAATAAATACTGGGCTTTTGATGTTATCGATTCTCTAAAAAGGGGCGGTGTAACTATGTGATGTGTCTGAAGCTGAGTACTAGAGCGTCTAACCATACGAGCTACTGCAGTATTGTTGTCTGAGGTCCCCCCATCAGGCGGTCTGGGGTCTCGGAGTGAATAGTACGGCCGTCGCAGCCAGGAACACGGGTTGTAGGGGTGTGTGATAATAGGGCTTAGTAGTTCAATCCATCCCCAGTCCTCTAATATGTCTTTAAGAGGACAAGCACACCCATATATCGCCAAATCATTTGTACGACCGCCCTCGAAGGTGGAGAGATATTCTCTCCTAATAGTCTTTACAAGATTTTCCTAATTGGAATGCACAAGTGTCGCTGGTGTAAGCCTCACTGCATGTTAGCTTGGGTAACATGCGCTAATTATCACTATTCAAGTAACACTAAGCTGGCTTTTCCCGAATTATCTATAGGAAATGGATGGAGTAAAAGGCTCACTTAGTTTGCCCTTATGTAGAGTCCCGAGAGGCGCCTGTCACGGCCGCAGAAACTGGAATACCCGTAGCGGCCTCGGCTGTTCACATTATTATGACTGTATCACTTTCGGGATTCACACTGATACTAGTCTGGTTTCTGTCATACTATTTTAAGCTACTAGTTTTCATAAATAAGCTTATGGACCTGGCCCCCTTGTTTTCATTCCTAATCGTTCTGACGTTATAGTGTGTACGAAGGTACGAAGCACAGCCAAAAATGAGACGGGAGCTAGTTACACGGTAACTCGCAATTCTGTATGAAGATGGGCATTGTCATCCTTTCCCCAAAGTGACCAATCACGAGCCCGTTGGGCCAGAGTGCAGCAAGAATAGCAAGTGTGTGTGCCGCCCCTTAATTACTTCATCCTCAATAAGGCTCCCGAATAGCACATATACCGCACCAATCACAGTCTGGGCTACATTGCGTATGATCCGGACCGAACATCTGGTATTCGAGCTCCCAGTTCGGATTATAGTACCGTCTCAAAGGACTGTATGCCCGCGGTCGAGCAGGCTTGTTCGCTTTGGGGTTTGAGCCTCCTTGAATGCCTCTCTTCTTCTTTTTCTTCTGGTTTGTAGACTGTTTTTGGCTTGGCGTCGACGTCGAGGCGGCGGTAACAACAGGAGGAATAGGGCTGGGGGCTTCGAATGAGCTTCCCGTCTGGCCTTTCATCGCATCCTCAGTCGTAGGAGTCGCGATGGTATCATTTGGGATGCCCTGGACCGCCACATCAGCTTAAGTTACGTTGTACATAAAGGTATAGAATTATTAGTTCTGCCTGCTCTCTAGATCTACTATGCAACGCATAGTCATTAGCATCAGTATGGAGATGGAACTTACTGCCTGCTCCTGGCCCTTGTGACGAGGTGAATCTCTCCTGTGTTGCGCTAATGCATTGGGTGTCGCAAAGCTCTTTTTGCAACCACAGGGATATTTACGTTTAGCATCAGCCATGTTCGGATAGGTGTGACGATTGTCGCCTCAAACCGCTAATTTGCAACGTTCCCCTTCGTAAGACAGTGCTTCTCATCCTCGATGAGGTGATAACAACGGAGGCAAAGAGTACGAGGGATGGCAAACGAGAAGTGTTGAGACATAGGAACCCCGAGACGGACGTCGTTTCCAATGCCCCGCGATCAGCCTCCAATCATCTACAATTGTATATGCATGAAGCCGAATATAGAGAGAGAGACGTCGGGTATTACCTATATTCTCTTATCATTAATCTGTAGGTACCACCAATAGCAGACCCCTGAAAGATTCATGTTGGATATCCCCAACTACTCCCCCTCTAAGGTCTGCCTCAACAGAATATGGTCAATGCCATAACCAGGCACTAATATCGCTATGTGCTCCCTTGACTATTCGATCTAAATATTTTGAAAGCGAATTGCTGGATCCCCCCCCAGATACATCTAGCCCCTGTAGTAGTCCTGGTCCTGGACTAGCAAAGACGGACTATATTATGATTGATGGCTTGATGCAAAAAGAACTACGAGATTGGCTGGCCAATCCAAAAAAGGAAGTACTGATGATTTTGCCCGGACTTGAACCGGAGACCTTCAGTGTGTTAGACTGACGTGATAACCAACTACACCACAAAACCAGGTAAGAAAGGTGGATTACCCATGAAGAAATGGGAGCCACGATGATTTCGCCCGGACTTGAACCGGAGACCTTCAGTGTGTTAGACTGACGTGATAACCAACTACACCACGAAACCAAGTGATTAAGTAATCATGCTGACTCGACGCCATATTGAAGAATGTAATTGAATGACTAGTTAGTTGATCTAGGGTTGTGTGGTGGATGTGACGATGGTGGATAGTCTGGGAGGGGCCGAGGGCTAGGATGTGGGTTGATCTGGCGGGTTGCCAATGAGAGAGGGTCTGGTGCAGGCATATGGCTTAGACAATTGACTACCGAGAGGAGTATGTGATATATTGGTAATATACTTGTACATATACATAGAGAAGTGGTATTTGGATCTCGTCATGAATCGAATCGCGTATGTAAGAACTATGGAGAAGATCAAGTATTATTGTTATCGATGTAGCTCTTGATGATTCCCAATGCACAATATCGAGCCGATAGTAGCGCCACGGGGCGATCTAGGACCAGCTTAGCTCTCCCATCTACAGCTCATGACCCCATCACTGTGGGAGTGACATGTCAGGGTGAGGCTCTTCATAGCCGCCACGACTTCCTGGTGGTAATTGGTTAATCATCTGTTCATACATTAGCTCATCCCTCTCATACCTCGGAGATTTTGCCACTATCCGCACCGTAGTTGACCTAGCCATATGTTAGTTAGCTGAGTAACGTCTACTCCTTAGTTCCTCCTCCACAAAAGAGCTTACATTGAAGGCATCATTTAAGATATTGTTATGTCCATCATTGGTACCGAAAGTGCTTCCGTCTCCGTTGTTGCTTGCCCACGTGGGGTTGTTCTGCGAGTCCTTCCCGATGCCTATATCGCAAGTCAGAGTGGGTTGCGAGACGGGCCGTCCCTCTCATACAACTCACCGTTTCCGATGCCATTAAGAGAGTCTTCATTTGACGATTCGTCTCCCCCTTTGTGGCCCTTTGACTTCGTTGGGACCGCTGCAACAGAGGCAGCTAGGAAGATGGATATGATAAGAGCTTTCACCTGCATCGTGTAATAATGTGTCTTGGTTGGATCTACGATTGATTGATCAGGGAGACTGGACTGAAGGGCTGGATATGGATTCGATTGAAACGTGATTTTGTATTAATGGCTGCAGAAGAATTTTGATGCATGAAGGATCTAAACAGACTACATTCTTTTATATAGGCAACGAGAGGAATTTCTTCGCTCCTACTATTCTGGATGTCGTCCCCCTCATGCACTATCATGTGTTGAGTATGGGTATACCTGAGGTATCCATTCCGATTCCGTTCCGTACTGCTTCTAACCATGGTTCGGTTGTGAGCGCCCATCAATGACGGTCTGTGTATGAATATCACATATTATTTCTCGGCCAAAAAGTGAGTAGGTAGTATTGTTGAGGCTGTGGTATAAGTACTATATGGTAAATAGTGCATGTGGCGCTAAGATTAGGATGTTGATGATTGGCTGGTCGATCGAAATAGTAGCCGAAAAGGAAATCTCATTGTAGCTCACTATCTGTCTAATCCGTACCGAGCACACTGCATCTAAAGTAATTACAATTATCGACGCCTGCCAACCTATGAATACATACCTAATATCCCCATTTGCCATTTGGCTGCCTGTAAAGAGTCCAAGAAACCAAAGCAAGTGCCTGCGTCTCGCCTCACGCTATGGTACAGTATATATACTGTAGAGCATAGGCATATATTGGATGCCTATGTTGTACGGAAGATGAACTACTCATCGGCATTGGACGGACATCGACAGTGACGATCCTCGATCTACCAAACACTAATAGCAAGAGAGGAGAGAAAGAATTGTCTCACTTCTGCGTCGCGCGGGGGAGGATCCGGATGCTCCGATTTAGTGTTGGGTGTTAGATTATAGCACAGTCACAGTATAAAATAGACTCCAAGGCTTTCTCTTACTGTACAGCTAAATACCAATTCTATACCATTCATCACCCAAGACGTGGTTAGCATAGCAGGCCAATATCAAACGCCGTCGCCGATTCTGATGCGCCTAGGCCATCTAAGAAACACATACCCACTTTCTTGACAATATCTTTCCTTTCTACAGAAGAGAAATGCGGGAGTGAGTATTGATACAGAATGCCAAGCGCCTTAGCTGAGTCCCGAATGAATTATCTCATAGCACTAAGTATTGGTCGAGTCTGCAACCTCGAGCCACTCGATGACCCATTTTATCATCCACTCCGGACTTACAGGAGGCATGTTACGCAGCGTATTACTCACGACCATAATTCGAGTGACGAGTATTGGAGATTGTGTTGGGATATTCTTAGGCAATTGTGGCCATAGCCCCTCACGGTAGAAGTTGATCAACTTCACAGCCGGATTCTTCACCATGAGGGACCTAGTTACCTTGGTGTCTTCTTCGTTACTGTCGATGTCTCCGCTCTCCTGTAGTTGAGCCATCCACGCCGCATATGGAACGACTTGTATGATTCCGTCTACTTTGGTCTTGTCCGCTTCCCCAATGATCGGGATGAGCGAACTCCACGATACTGTGTTTGGGTTCCGCAGGTTGAACACCTCGGCACCATCACTATGCCCTGTGTTTGCATCAGACAATACAAGATCAGCGACGACTGCACCTAGCAGATCCGATGGCACCCAGTCCACCTCGGAGAACTAAGGCCCGAGGCTATCCGGCAGGCGTTTCAAGCGCAGCAGGGAACAGATGACGAGGCTCGGGAGCCATTCAGACATGTTCCAGATGGCGCCTCGCTGAGTCGTAGAACCGCCAACTTGCCCAACGTGCACGAGGACTACAGATATGCCAAGGTGCCGGGCTGCGGCGTCGCATAGCAATTCCGCCAGACGCTTGCTGCGCGCAGATCCGTTGGCGAGGGAGGTAGAGAGTGACTTAGACTCGTCCAGCACAGTCTCTGTCGGCGCTGGAGAGCCGATTCCAGACACAGAACTGATGCTCGAGATGAAGAAAGTCCGCACAACACGCGGCGCGCCGGCCGCGAATTTGAAGAGGTTTACTAGTCCTACCAAGAGCGGTCGGAATGAGAGAAGCGAGAGGTTGAAGTTGACGGATAACGCATTATGGGTCGAGATCCCAACGCGAGCGCGGAGGGCCGTGTAGGTCTCTTCGCCCAACCCGAGTTTTGGATCAGTCAGGTCTGCTCGCAAGAATGCGACTCGGTCGTTGAGTATGTCCGTTCCTAGATTGCATGCGGTGAAACGCTCGAACTAGCTTCTCGGCCGCCGTCTTCGCTTCGATTGGGGCAGAAAATATGGCCTACGTTCGGGCACCCGAGGAGTGCGTGTAGAATGGATGTGCCTAGCGTCCCAGTCGATCCTGTTAGGAGGATATCAACTGGACTTTCCCCTGCGTCTAAAGTATCGGCGGGCTTCGAAATCTCTTGCACGAGGTCCCGATACGAGGCCTCGATTGGTTGCCAAGAGCTGCTCTAGGACTTTCTGATCATCGGAAGCTTCCCCTGAATTAGATAGTACCGTTGCAGCGAGCTGTCTTGCAGCTGGGTTCTGGTAGATGGTAGATAGTGCGAGGCTGGGATAGCCGAGGGCCTTTCTCATAGTTCGCACGAGGTGCAAAGCCTGTAGGGAATCCATGCCGCAGTCAAAGAAGTTAGTGTCGTCATTTATCTCAGAGAGACCTTCCATGTCACTAAGAGTGTTTCGAATGAATCGTATAATCCCGTCTACGTCTATAGCCTCCACGACCTGAACCCTACTTAGCTCGTCCCCATCTTCGGACATGTATGAGAAGATATTTGTATTCGCATACAACTTGCCTACCCGGCCGTGTGCTGCAAGATGCTTGCAGCCCGCTGGGTCGTCCCCTTTCCAGCCCGGATGAGGGGCTTAGCAGCGACTAGGATCAACGACTTGTTGATTCGTGCATGCGCAGGCGCGGTGCGGTTCGCCTCATCGACACTTGGCCACACACACACCCGATCAGAGTAGCCTGCTCAGCTGTTGTCAGAGAGCTATTACCGGCTACGGGCTCGATAATCAACGCCGCCTCGAACCTCTGAGCGCCACGACTATAGCGCCGCTGATCACGCCAGGGTTGCTCCATCGACACGGGGTTCGTCTTCTCGCCATTTAGGAAAACAATAACGTCGTCGGCACTCACCTCGTCGAAGGTCACGCCCGCGCTCTAGTATAGCCACATATCAACCTGTGTGTGGCTTGACTGCCCCACTGCCTCGGTAGGTAAAAAACTGGGGCGTACCGCTAAATTTAGAAAGTTATCGGGTGATGCCGAGGTTCTCCACTATCGAGGAAGAAAGATATGTAACCATACGAGCGGTGCAAGTTCCATGTCATGCCCTGGTCGCACTCGCCTAATACATATCTAATCTATACCCATCTATGTAATGCCCTAACGCCGATTTCACCGACACTGCATGGAGTTGAATTGTCCCGTCTTCGGATTGTCATCATTCTATGCGGGTGCAAGGTTACGCGATCAACTAGAGTTTTCGGAGTGCGCGAGATGCTGCTGCTGCTAGACTTTGCCGTCACCGGCGAGTCTTTGGACCGCTTCTCTTTCGGTGTCACTTGACTGTTGGATGATTTATGATTTGTATGTGATGTGTTCTAACTATAAAATCAGGATGGAAACCGCCCATAGTTGTTAAGTGAGAATTCATTCCCCCAGATCACAGGTAAAATAGACCACGGCTTTCACCTACTCCTCCCAATCTATATCAAATTAGAGTCCTTGGCATATAACTACATAATCCGCCCACCATGTATAGCGAATCTGGTCCCAGTTTGATGGATCAACTATCGCAAGTCTTTCCACCCAAGCCTAGCTTCACCGAGGAACATCTACCGCAATTGCAGGGAAAGGTAGATATAAACTATCCTGATACCCAATAACTTCACGTACCTAGCTGACGGCGAACGAAGGTGTATTTGATCACCGGTGGAAACACAGGACTAGGAAAGGAACTAGCTCGAATGCTCTATTCGAAACATGCCAAAGTCTATATTGCAGCGCGGTCAGAAGCGAAAGCCAAGGCCGCAATAGATGATGTCAAAATGACAGTGCCACACTCTCGAGGTGAACTGGCTTTTATCAAACTTGATCTGGCGGACCTCAGCACTGTCAAAGCTTCTGCGCAGGAATTCCTTCGAAAGGAACAACAGCTGCACGTCTTGTTCAACAACGCCGGCGTCATGAAGCCTTCTCCAGCTGGCTCAAAGTCCGCACAAGGTTACGAGCTACAACTCGGCGTTAACAACGTCGGTACCTTCATGTTCACGAAGCTCCTTACTCCGGCTTTAGTGGCCACTGCCAAGACAGAAGCCCCTGGCGTCGTCCGGGTCGTATGGGTTGGATCATCGGCCGGAGAGGCCCCCACGACACCCAAAGGAGGCGTTCCACTTGACAACCTTGACTATCATGAAGAGACAGGATGGTTCCAGCAATATGGTATCAGCAAAGCAGGGAACTACCTACACGGAAGTGAGTTTGCTCGACGATACAAGGATGATGGCGTCCTCAGTGTCACCCTGAATCCGGGCAATCTCGACTCCGAGCTATGGCGAAACCAGTCTTACATCATGGGAAAGTTGCTCAAGTGGTTCATCCTTCATCCCGCCATTAACGGGGCTTACACGGAGCTATTTGCTGGGCTGTCGCCGGAGGTCACGATGGAGAAGACAGGGGCATGGATTGCGCCATTCGGTAGATTCAGTAAGTAACCCCCTAACCCCTATTACGTAATTATTTCCTTCACGACTTGCCCTTCTCAAGAGGAAGCATATTCCTAATCAATCCACTCCCGTTGGCTTAGATGAAGCAAAAGCTAACCCCGAGGTTTATAGTGCGGCCTCGGAAAGACTTGAAAGAAGCTACTAAAACTAGGGCGGAGGGAGGTAGTGGCATCGCTAAGGAGTTTTGGGAATGGAATGAGGAACAGGTGCGGCCATTCCTATGAGCAAAAACGCTCAATGACGCATACACGAAGAAGGTGGCGTGAATGATTATGGCAGACTAATATTATTTCCGACTCATACTCTAATAATGTCTAAATATATAACTATATACCCTATTAGATTGTTACTCCCCGCTCTTGTCGCGTATATGTATACCTTTAATTACTGACGTGAATTAACGGCGTCGTTTTCCATGTATCATAGTTCTCTAAACCATCCTTTCGTTGTATTTATTCACGAATAAGAGACACTAACCAGAACCAGAACCCCTCATTAGAGTCAGTCGCGACGTTCAAAAGGCCTTTAGCTGCGCACCGGCTCAAGGCTTTTAGAGAACTCATACCCATCATTTCCAAGGCACTGATATCGTAAGCAAACATTTGCTTCCACTAGGTATGCAGCTCTATGGCGAGAAGGGAGATACGACTAAGATCTAAAGGTCTCGTGGTAGGGCATGAGCAAGAGGTCGAATAGGTTCTTGTCGATTTCGAGCGCGAGAATAGTCTCACCCTCAGCGGCACTCAGCGTTTGAGAGACCCAGGTACTCATTCGCTGCTGAAGAATGCTTTAAGGGGGACGTTCGCGGCAGCTCTAACCCTGGCACCTCCAGGTTCAGCCGCCTTGATCGTGTCGTTAGAAACGGACATGCACCAATCTAGGGTGAGATAAGTTATAAAATATTGTGTCGGACAAGCTTTCGCCTGTTAATGTCGTCGAGTCGGTGTAAAATAATCAGCAATATACTAGACATGATGTTTGGAGTATTAACCATTAGAGTTAATGTAATCTATACTGTAGTAATACAAGGCTTTTTTGAGAACTTTTCCATGTGAAAAACATGCAATGGACCTACACCTCCTGTCGTCATATATATAATACATCATTAGCCGTCAAATTGTTGTTGACCCATTTCCGTCTTTTGGAGGTCGAGGTCGCGGGTAAAAAATGAACTAAGTAATCCAAGGCCACTAAAGCCAGACATGGTATATAGTACTGCCCTTATGGCATCCAAGTATGCTTCACGAGCAGCTAGAAGGGTTTCTTCGGGCAGATCTATGCTTCGTAGCATTGGAATGAAGGCAATGGCCTCGTTTGGGTTTCTCAGAGCACTCAAAACTTCAGGTAATGATGCAATCTTACCGATAGATTGAGAAAATATGCTGCTGAAGATAGTTGAACATATTGAAAGTCCTACTAGTCCTCCGAGAAGGCGGAACGTTAGCATTGTTCCAATAGCAAGACTGGTGTCATCAACCCGTAGAACACTTGCTTGAAGTGGGAGAACGAGGAGACGTAGCAAGAAGCCGATGCCTGCGCCCCAAATAACAGGTAGTCCACGACCGAAATTAGCAGACGAGCTTGTGTCTAATAAGACCAAAACGCCAGTTCCAGCTACTGTGAAGATCCAAGAAAGCCTAATACTCCATCTATAACCGATGTTGGCTATCCCGACGATAGTTACGCCAGCAACCGCAGATAGAACACTAACGGCACTAGTAGGCAAGAGTGTAATCGCCGATTGAAGTACGGTCTCTAGCCTAACGGCTTGATAAAAAAGTGGCAACCACTGTAGTAACGAATAGAGCGACATTCCATGGAAAAAGACGCCTGCTAGAGTCGAAACGGCTGTCCTAGAGTGGAATATACGGTATGGCATAACTGGTAGCGAGGGCCTTCGCTCATAGAAGGCGAAAACAATAAGTACCCCAGCACCGAGTAACAGGGGGACTAATGTGCGGAAGGAACTCCAAGGGTATAAGTTGCTAGCCCAACTCAGTGGTAGAATGAAGAGCACACTACCGGCAGTAAAAAACGACGTTCCAGTCCAGTCGAGTCTCCCTAACTTCGAAGCAAGAGAGGTCCGAGGAGGCGGCCGGAGACGAAGAAAGAATACCGCCAAAGTGGAAGAAATCGCCAGCAAGGGAATGTTTATCCAGCCAAGCCAGCGCCATGTCACGAGACTGCTGAAGAGACCACCTACTGTCGGACCCAGCACACTGCCGATCGCCGTGGGTATTGCGACAAGGCCAAGATATAGCGGCCGCTCCTGCAAGGTGGTCATGTCGGTAATGATAATCTCACTCAGAACATCAAGACCACCGCCGCCCAAGCCCTGGAGAAGGCGGCCGGCTATGACACTTCCCATGTTCGGCGCAAGCGCAAAGGCGAGAGAGCCGGCTAGGAAGAAGAGATAGGCGACATAGAGAGGGGCTTTGCGACCGAAAATATCTGACAGCGCCGCGTATAGGGGCTGCGTGATGACAACGCCCAGGAGGTACAATATACTAGCCCAGAACGACTCTAGCGAGGTGCCCTTAAGATCAGCAGTGATTGCCTAGCGAAATATGCGATCAGCACCATTGTGTTGTGATCATCACGACGAACTCTCTTCGGTAGACCCGCGGCGATGAAGGTTCACAGTCATGACGACTTACAGGGGCAGCCACTGCTAACGTGGTCGCATCGAGAGCGTAAAGAAAGAGATTGATGACGATAGCTAGGAAGGATAGACGAAATGCTATCGACTTTGGTGCCGGGGCGGCCGAGTCTGCAGATTCGGTCTCTTGGTTCGTTGGCTGTACGCTGATGTTGACTGGCGTGTCGGGTCTTGAGGCCTCTTGAGGCATCGCCTCTATCTCTATCGCAGACTTTTCCATGGACCATGGAAGCCAGCCAAGTACCATCAAATGAGTATTCGGTAGCGCAGTTATACAGGTAGATAAGAGGACAAAATACACACGCAGGGCATTGAGGGGATCCTCAATTTATTCTGCTGGGGCTAAAGCAATAAGTATTGTTGGTAATCATGCACCTGCATGACCTTATTTACTAAACCTATACTTATACCTAACAATTGATCCCCCTTAAAACGTAGAACGATTAATTAGTGTGTTAAGTACCCACCAATTCTATATAATAGCCTTGGAATTCCGATTCGTTCACTACAAACAAGTTCAATACAGCGCATATCCTGTTGGGAACCCGCCTATCTACATCGGAATTCGGGGACATCTTCTCCTTAAGTTATTGAGAACAGCTTGGCTGTTAGGGAACTGACATAAACTTCGCCACTGATAATCGCAGTAGGCTTGCGTGAGTATGCCGAACCTCAGATGTCCAGCTTGCTGCTCCTGAAATGCGGTGCACAAAGGTTATGAGTTTTGTGTGCGGGGATACTTAGACTTTCAGTCCTATGCATAGACTCTGAAGTAATCTACGGATCAAGATCACCTACACAGATAATTATATGCTCTATCTACAACATAGACATCGACACTTTCATACCTGAATGGTTTAACTAAGGCTCGCTGCAAGCATTTTCTTGTCTATGAGGGCCACTACGTTGGAAATTCCGGATATTTGATTAATCTACTATATAGAAGTGCTTCTTTTCTATAGGTGAGATGTAAGTGCTGTTGGGTGATAAAGGGCTTGTTTATAGTGTCTTAAGGGGGATTTTAGCGAAGTTGGTCA
This sequence comes from Nemania bipapillata, assembly GCA_029590615.1. Classification (NCBI taxonomy): domain Eukaryota; kingdom Fungi; phylum Ascomycota; class Sordariomycetes; order Xylariales; family Xylariaceae; genus Nemania; species Nemania bipapillata. The sequence continues at coordinate 21,055 of JAPESX010000042.1, read as the reverse complement.
ACATGGGCTTGCTAACACATACACATCTTTTCGGTAAATTAGGGAAGGCCGTTTGCCAGAGACACTATCCTACCAGAATATCCAACTTTGACCCCCTTTAGGCGGCCCTTCTTGAGACCAGTACATATTTCCCGTAGCCCGGCTTAAACAAATCCCTACACATCATCTGCTCGAACCAGATCTTTCCTCTACTTGATTAAAGTCGCCTGTCTTGATCAAGATTTTGAGGTCCGTACTATCAAGGTTGCAGTGTAACACCCGCATTCCCTAGTAGTATTGTCTCTAATTTCTTGGACTGCCTCATTCTTTTAACACCTGCGGTCTTTCTTCTGAGACCCTGGATCTACTAGACCATCATTCAATCGTGCCGCCAGGACTATGGGCCAGCTACTAACAATAGTTACTAACACTATAAGGCAAACTTATTATCCTTTCCTACCGAATTTTCATTCCGTAGGCGCGAGGAAAGTATGGGCCCTTGTTGCAGAACTACCTAGCTGCTGAAGAGACTTAGGGTCCATATCAGATCGGGTCTAGGCGGACCCAAATCCAACTTAAGTCAACTACAACTAGATAGACTAGAGATGTGACGAATGCATTGATCATCTTGCGTCGAAGTAGACACTGCTGCTTGGGGAATCCGTTGAAGCATACCCTATGAATTGGTCTTCTTCATCCTTGTACTTCGGTGGCGGACCTTGCGTCATCGTTGTTACATTTTCCATAACTAGGGAGAAAGCTGCTACCCATGCATCGTCGATTAGACAGAGTTCGCTATCGTCGGTTTCTCGTTGCCGGCGTTTGACAGCAATATCCAATGGCATCAGACCATCTCTATCCCTACCGTTAGGGTCAATGCCTTCTAGTTTGAACCTAGCTAGGAGACGAAGCATCTTCTTGTCGGCTTTACTAGCGGCGTGGTGAAGAATAGAACATTTGCAGTTATCAAGAATAGCGGTGTCGATGAAGTTATTCTGCAGTAGCTTGTCAGTTGTGGCGTGGCGATTATATCGTATCGACTCTGCCAAGGGAGATATTCCGTCCTTATCTTGCAAGTTTACCTCAGCGCCATGATCAACAAGCATCTCAGCGGCGTCCGAGTGACCGAGTCGAATAGCTTCTAGTAGTGCGGTTCTGCGGATAGAATCCCGTGCGTTTATGTCGATACCAGCCTTCACAAGGGGGAGACCAAAGGCTACTGGGTTGTTGTAATACATTGATGCTAACAGACAAGTTTGCTCCCAGTGGTCTACTTGCATAACATTGGCACCATGCTTTATGAGAAGAATTAGGCATTCTGGACCTGAGGCCTTTAGGGAAGACCGAAGTGGACCTTGGCCTATTCGATCTGTCTTATCCGGATGTGCACCATGTCGAAGAAGTATCTCTACTGATTTCTGATCTCCGCGACCAGCGGCCCAGTGGAGGGCTGTTCGACCATCAGCATCTGGCTCGTCGATTGGAATGTCGTTCTTGCCCAACTCGACCTCGAGATCCAAGGGTAACAGCTTGCAGACAACTTGATGAATTCGTGAGAAGACTCGCCGTTCTTCAAGGGCCATCGTGTTTGGATACAGCTGCTTCACTTCCGCTACACGCCATTCTTCCTCATGGGCAGTATCTTCGAAGCAGAGGATGGTGTTCCATGCCATGTCGAATGACGTCTCCTGGGTACTGTTTTCCAGATAAGGTTCGGCACCGAATTGTAGTAGTACTTTTATCGCGTCAATCTTGCTCTCCATCGTCGCAAGGTGTAGCGCCGAGTGCCCTGTACCATGCTGCACATCGAGCACGGAGGCCTCGCCACTACTTAATAGTGTCTGAAGAGTCAACGCGTCATTATTATGTGTGGCTAGGAAAATCATATCCCCAGGATCCCGCACATTCAGAATTCTTATGGAAAGCTCCGGTCCCCTGTAGTTGATGAATCTGGCCCCTGCAGCAAATACCTTCGCCACTAGCCAAGTGGGAAAGTAATAGTTCACAGCGATAAATCCCTCCGGAGTCTTCTGGCATTTGGAGTTGGTGCATGGTTTGGTTAGTCTTGGCACGCCATTATATCCCACGCAAAGGGTACCAATTAAAAACTGAAGCATGCGCGGGGTGCGCAAGCGAGAAGTGTGGTGGCATGCACAGTCGCAGTATGGCGAGCACCGACGGCGCTGGAGGAACCGCATACGAAGAGCCGATAGTCCATCAGATAGCCCCCTTGGTTGGATGCTCGATGGCGCGGACCGTGGTGGCTCAATATGTGCCTCAATATGTGCCTCAATATGTGCCTCCCCTTCGATTGCTGCCCAGCGCAGTTCGTTTTGTTTTTGCTTTTCAAGCACCTGTAAGAAGGCTGTATGAATGGCCTCGCCTTGCTGGACAAGTTCCTGTGTCTCTATACGATGTTGCTCGGCAACGAAGTAAAGACTGTCCAGCCGTGTTTCGAGTCTGGATACGGCTTTTCTGGAAAGGTCAGCGTATTATGTTCAAACAAATCCCGGGGAGATATGACCTGCGAGGAGATAATGCCTAGGACAGTCGCTAAGTTCAGTCTCAGATGTCTAAAATCTTTCTGAAGCTTCTGGATTTTTTCTTCGTATTTGAGCCAGCCAAATCGATCTGGACTCCCATTTGGCTTCTTCAGACGACTCTGAACGAGCTGTTCGAGCGCGATGAGTTTTTTTCGTGTTGTATCGATGCTCGGAGAGACACTTCCTTGTAGGTACTCGTTTAAAGTGGAATCATCTGCTTTCGATGCCTGAAGGATGGAATCAAGCTCTCTCAGAGTCAATCTCAGATCTGAGATCTCGTTATTAAGAGCGAGGATGGCATCCGAGGCGCCTCTCAGGGCAATTAGCTTCTTCAAACCACGGCCCGCGGCCTCAGCAACGCCGACGACGGTGATGACACTGGCTGTCAATGAGAGGGGATCCATGAAGGTAGCGTAGCACTTTACTTATATGATCGGCGTTGCGTGCAGCGCTAGTGTCGGCCTTAGCTCGTAACGGAACCGAAGTGGAACCCCGTATACCCCGACATGTTCTGGGTGACAGACAGCAAGATAGATAGCGACTTGACGGTAATATCGCCGATATACATAAGGGAAGAGTTGTGAAGATAGGCAACAGAAAAATCAAAAAGGGAAAAACACATGGAATAGGTGCGGGGGTGGGAAAGCCTCATTATCCTCAAGGATCGAGGCGAGCATTCTATTCAGCCTGGGTAATTAAGTATGCCTTACAAAAGGGCTAGATCCTGCGTACTTGGTACCTCTGTATTGCTGCAATGATTAGAGAAATAAGCGTGGTTAGGCTCGTAGTATTCCCGGGTCTACAGTACGGTGCTAGCACTGAGGTACGAAGTACATAGACAGTCTAGACTCTAGGTGCAGATTAGGTATATAACAGGGTATTGGTCACTGGTGCATTGGTTCCCTGCCTCAGGAGTTATGCGACAAACTGATGATAGGTCCACCCCGGTAACCTGAGAGTCCCGTGCACGACAGTAAGTAGATGTGGGTCATAGGACACTTAATCAACAATATACATAAATATATACAAAAATAAACAAGCAATTAATANTTCAGGTATAATAAAAAGAAAAAAAAATTAATTAATAGCGTTTATTTTTAAATCGCAGGAAGATTTAGTGTAAATAGTAGCTATTGTTGCGTTGGATAATATCTACTTACCGTCGTGCACGGGACTCTCAGGTTACCGGGGTGGACCTATCATCAGTTTGTCTGTATACTCCCGCCTCAGCTGACGCCCGTCTAGAGAGGGCTGCTCAATTAGGAAATAGCAGCCAACTTTCTATAGCGTCAACTGTATTCACATTGCCTCTTATAGAGTCGACACCTTACGTCCGCCTAGAGATTCGAATTGCGCTTGAACTTCGTGAATCGTATCACCTATGTCTGAGATGTCTCTCGKGSTCAGKCATCATCTCGCATGCGACTGACTAGAGTTGGCTGGTGTAGACCGTTGCATTCCTGAGGCGGCCGGCTAGGGCCGTTCCCAGTGTCTCCCATCGTTATATCCGCGTCCATTCTTTTTCTTCTTCTTCTTGTGTGTACTGATGAGGCGGCTCCTGTGATATGCAGGACAGATAAAGTGACAGGTAGCTGAACAGCGATGGTCCCCGTTCCCTACCTTTTTAGTACCCTTTTAGGTCCCTCGGTGGCAAAAAGTGATATCTCAGAAATCGACCACACGAATCATCTAAGTGAATAATAGAGATATTATGATAATCGGTAGATGGGTTAAAANCGCCGGCTTGCCCTCGCGTAGACGAAGGATTCAACGACAAGAGACAGGTAGTGTTACGGTATGCATGTATGCACAGAATCCAGCACGAGTAGGCCAAGTTACAAGAAAAGCAAGTGACCGTGTAGGGGTCTATCTAGGGTATACAGAATAATACAGCACTACTGTACTAAGTATGTATGCGTACACTACGCACGTGTAAGTATCATGTATCATGGTCTGTTCTTGCAGACAGGAAACAGGAGACAGGAGACAGAGACGAAAAACACCCCCTGCTGACTGACTGCTGCTAGTGTGGTGTACTTAAGTGTGCACTTAAGTGTAGCCGGACGGAGAGAATACTACATAGGTAAGGCCAAGCTGCAGGTCGGGATTCCACAAAATCGTTATGCCCAGTGAGCTGCAGCTTCGGTGGTAGGCTAGGTGGTGTACTTATGTTTCAGCGAATGAACTTGTTGCTTGGCCCTCGCATAACACCGCACTAATTACAGTAGGTATAGTACTATAACGTCTGCGCGCAATTGGAGAGGTAACTATTCTGTAGAGGGCCCACTCCCTCTGACCTTTGAACGCAGCAAAAGAGCGATCACTATTGGTGGGTCCTCTAGTGGTGTACTTTTCATCGGCCTTACGATGTTAGTATAATACCTCCCGACCTAGTGACCTAGATAGTACCTACATACACGATATACCTACATCTTCAACCCCGGCGCCACTTGACTCGACATACATAACTGATCAAGTGATCGGAATGATGAACGAGTCAGGTTGACTTCTTCTCCCATAGGAATGATGCGTGCGGGGGGGCGGCCTTGTTACAAAAATAGCAATGTGGATTCCGAATCTAGGACTAGGGCTACATGTAGGCATCGCAGATTACTGACAGGACAAGTCAGTACTTTATCTATGTAACTCCGGCACTGCACATCCTCCGACTTACAGTAAGAGAGGAGAGGTAGGTATGCCTACTTACAAAGCCGGCAGACAAGATAAGTGTGCCTGGTCATGCTGCACCCACACCCACACATTCTATGTATCCATTCTCTTCGATGCGACGCTACGGTCCAATAGAGTCGAATAGCGGACATAACTCAAATTAGCGCAGAAGAACATGCCGACGCCTCTGTCGCACCAGACTTCAGCCCAGGGACATCGCCGGCGCTGGCTGGAACGCCCTCCATGACGAATGAGGTTTAGGAAAATATGGCGACGCGCAGATCGATTTCCGATGTGTGTGTGTTCAATAGTGCGACCCGAGCCGTGGTGGGTCTGACAATAATAGGCAGACTTACTTACTGTAGACAGAGGAAATACCTTTTCACCTAGACTAGCTTACTCGTCCAGCCTAATAACGCCTTATCCGTAAGCAGTATTCTGTAGCGGTGCTAACACTTACTTCACAATCAGCCCTAGCCGAAATAGATATATTTCTGTTTTCGTTTAATACTTAACTTATTCGCATACCAAAGAACTAACATTTTGTAGTGATTTTATATAAGGGTTGCGGACCTTGTCTAGATTCGAACGCATGACTCCCAGGCGGTGGTTAGTACACTCGTGGCTTGCCGAGTGGCTGTTCAGTAGCTGTACTGAGCGCCTTAGAGCCTTCTCAGAACAAGCTGAAAGTTAAATAGCAGGTAGAGGGCGTGCCATCCTTCAATTCCGCTCATGATACGACACGTTCAATTAATGAAAATGAAATTAGGTGGTATAAGCGCATCCTTCAAAGCAAGAGAAGCCTTGATTAACTCCGCCAGGCCAGTAGTACCTCCGGTAGACACCATTATCACGGTCTTTCGGATCCAACATGTAGGGCAGGTTCTAGAATAATATCTCTATCGACCTGGGAAAATGCATCTTTGATCGCTACCGCCTCAGTTTGGTCGCCCAGAGGTGTACTAGTACTATGAGCCTCAAAATATTGACGGCGATCAGCTTCGGCACAAATATCTAGGCAGGCAGATCTCTAAAGTTGGCAGATCAATGACGCCTGCGCTACATTGCTAGGACTAGTTATTCCTTCTGCCCGTCTATCTTGACTGACCCGACTTGCACATACATTCGCTTTGATATTATCAGAATCTTCTAGAGCGTCCTCCAGTCTTTTCAATACTGCGGCGACTGATGCAATTAGGATGATGTTGCCGAAATAATCGATTCCACGAAGGCGTGAGGCGACGGATGGTGCATGATCATAGTTGAGATGGAGGAAGTAAAGAAGAAGAATCGATGGGAGACCACAAATTGGTAAGTTGATATAGAAGACCCATCGCCAGGTGATGCCCTCGACAATGGCGCCGCCGATAAGGGGGCCGAGAGATGAACCGATCCCAAATACTCCCAATATGACGGCTATGAAGCGCTCACGATCGCGTAAAGGTACAAGGTCACATATAATCATTTCAATCATTAGTATGATGCCTTTTCTGCCAACACCTTGCATGGTACGTCGGAACCAATTGTGATTCAGCGGCGCCCGAAGATGTCAGCCATTTGGCCAAAGGCGGGTGAAAAGGCAGTGCCCATGTTGATATCTTAGTTATGGGTTTAAGATAGTAAGATGTTAGTGATAAAGATTAACGTCATTAGAGTGTAAGCACTTGCAAACCACATGAACAGTTCTTAAGCATCAAGAGTCTTGGCAATACGTGGTAAGCGGAGCTCCTTGAATTCTTAGTCGACGGATACAGCGAGGAGTGTAGCAACGTCTTTGAAATCATACTCGATCTCAAGGTGATGTTTGTTCACCGGGTAAGGAGTGTTCATACTCTGGGCCAAATGCTTGGGCAGTGGAAGAGCCGTAGGCCTCGTTTGCATATGTGATGAGAAAAATACTAGATGAGTAGGCGAAGAACAGGTCACGAACTATCTGGTATTTTAAAATCCCATATTTCTCATGAACCTTCTCGCATTTAAGGGCATGGGACCCGGAGAAGTGGTGGGAATACTCCTCGAAAACGCCCCCTTTACGGTAATACAATCCCGAAAGACGCAGTGCACGGTCGAGCTTAGCCATGATGGAAGGATGTACGTAAGGTTCAAGTAGGTAAATGGACTATGTGCACGACAGTAGAAGTAAGTCTTTAAAGTCGGAGGCAATGTGAGAAGGTAATAGGTACTATGTAGGCTCTTTGTAGAACTGGGGCTACTTTAGATGGATTCAGGTAATACCTACCGTCTGTTACACTTGGCGCCATGTAGTTACTTGAGGAGGCAATAAATTCCTACTAACATATCTTGGGAGCATGCAGGACGCCTTAGACCCTGCCCATTTTTATTCAAAAAACTACTGACTCTAGTGAACCATAATCCAGACTAAGCCCTGCGTTGCCCATAATACCGCCAAGGTTACTCTGACATGGATTGAGACCTGTGTAGAGAATAGAGAGATGATAAACACCGACTCCGAAGCACAAAGTCCTTTCCCTCCTTTCGCCGAGCTTGCCGATATTAAGGGGTTGGAGAAACTGGTCGAGAAGTGTTACGAAGAGTGATCATGTAATTAATTTCTTGTATGATCCCTGAATGCACTGTAATCCGGCTTGTCCTTCCTAACCGTAAGTCAAATTGAGATTGCTGCGCAACCCTCAAACCTTGAACATTAGAGGAAATCGTGCGAAGTTATCAAATTCGTCCCAATTGAAACCGAACAACCCTCTCAAGTCGGGATCTTTGAGGAGCTTGCAATCGGCCTTGTGACCTTTCTCGTTCCAGCCAGCTAGTTGGCAGGTCTTATCACACTCGCATTAGCATCCAAGTCGATAGAATAAGAGATGATTTTCAATAACGGTCTTACCCTATCGCAATACCAGAAAGACGAGCATTTGCCGCACCGCTGCAGAGAGGCTGCCTTCTTACCGCACCCGTGACACATTCTAATACCATCAAGCTCTGTCGAGAACTGTTGGAACCGGTCGCTCAAGACCAGCAACTCATGTAGTGGTAGTGGGAAGATCTATATGACGTTGGGTTCGGTTAGCGAAACTCAATCGAGCTTGGTTGGCAATTACTGCAATACCTTAAGCATCTGGGGATCCTCATGGCGGATGCCGACCTCGAAGGACAAAAAATTGTGACGCTCTGCGTAGAGAATGGCAACCGTGTACCCTTTTTGAATCTGCGTAGGAGCTAACTCACTGCCTCGCTCTTCAGTATAGAAGTACAGCGGAATCTTTGTGTCATCAACGTCCTTGATTTCCATCTGCAGACGAATGATGCTGGTGAAATCCACAATCTCGCCTAAGAAACACCAATGGCGCCGTGGCCGGTAAGATCCCCTGGAGCCCCTCATATAGAACTCCAGGTCAATGTCATTCTCGTGTGGGAGGTCATTGAATCCGGGGAAGGCTGCGCGGCGCCGCAGAGTCCCCAGGCCATCTGGCTTCTCTCTCCTCCAAAGCCAGTCTTCAAAGTCGCTCGGTTCAAGTCCCTGCGGGACTTCATCGACTTTCGTCTTCCACTTCGTCGAGGCTCCATATAGCTCGTACCTCGAGGGATTCTGTGCTAGAGCCGCGTGCTGAATAGCTTGCGTGTCGTCATCGCCAATAGTCGTCTCCCACACCGCCACGGCCCTCTCTGCGAATACCCGTCCCCTTGCCAAGTCGCTATTGGCGATAGCGAGCTGGGCGGCATTGACAAAGGCCTGGGCAAAACCAACGTCCTCTCTTCCTTGGTCGCGATAGAGTTGTACCTGCTGATCAAAGTAACGGAGGGTCCGGAGAGGGGATACCAAAACCCCCTCTATACCGAGTTGATCGATGACACCATCCAAGCGTTGAATCTCCTCCAGTCTCCTGTCGCTTTCTTGACTCTGCTCCGGTGGCAAGGAGCAGAGACGGCACAAACATGTAAAGCCGAACTTCTCCTGAAGAGCCTTCTGCCGAGCTTTGCGGTTCTTGAGGGGGCCAAGGTAGGTTATCGTGATCTCTTCGCCTTTGTCGATATCCCTCATAGCATGTACTGTGTGTCGTTTGATCTTATCGTTCCAGCTCTTCTGTGCGTTATTGTCGCAGGCATGATTGATGCGGCATGCTTCTAGGAAGATTGCCCCTTTATCCCCGACGGCTTCAGCGGGCAAGGAGTTTGTTTTAAAGATTCCAAGATACTGCCCAGCAGCATCTTCATATGGGTGGATGTTGTGCATAGATAGGAAGGCTCGCCGCTGGTGTTCGCTGAGGGAAGCGACTTGCTGGGTTATGGAGATCTGTAGTCGTTTGTTGTTCATTCCTCCCTGAGCTATGGAGATGATGGGCTCTTCGGAAAGAATGCGCGTACCCTTGGGGATCTTTTCGATTGCCACGAGACCCTTTCCTTTCCCTGGCACATCCCGCAAGGCGTACATTCCTGTTCCCTCCAGCTTTTCGCCATTCTCATTTGCAATGGAAATCGCCGCCTCCAACTGAGACGAAAGTTCTGTCTCGTCCTGGCTGTAGTCAATTGTGATCCTGCTAGATATGGATTGAGGCAACAGGCCGATCAATCCGAATACCTTGTCTTGGGTGAGAGTACACTGCGCAGACTCAGCCAAGCAGCGTAAATCGCCCAAAGCCGTGCCCTTCAGCCCGTCTTCCTTACTAGACCAGACTCCTGACTTCTGCCACTGCCCAATCGAGTTCAGTAGTCTCAGAAACGGCGAAATTACAGTCACCACGCGAGAATCCAAGGCGCTGCTGTCTAGAATATTGCTACAAAAGATATCAGCAAGTGTTGGGACTACTCGAAGAGACATTCTTGAGTTGCCCCAATTGATAGTCGAACGAATCGGGCTGACAGCTAGTTCCTGAATTATCCACAGGCGAGTCCAGTATGGATTCTGAGCGAGGCGAAAGAGTGCCAGGGCCACAACGTCGCGAAAACTCGGGGTTCCGACTTCATCCTCGTCATCTGCATCTGGGCCGGTCCACCACTTGTTGCTAAAATATACGGCATCCTCTGAGAAGGGGAAGCCCTCTAGCTCTTCATATTTGTGATCGGACTCCCATGCTTTGACGTCGATTCCTAAAGCTGCTTCCAATGTTTGCCTGCCGTGGGTCTCTAGAATCTTGTTGCAAAGGCGTAGTTTATCGAACAACGTCTCGACCCAAGAATCCAGTCCGGTACCGCTCGTTTCATCTTCTCCGAGCCATACAGTTACTGCAAGCGACTGGCTGAATATGTCTCTTATCCTCGTCACATGAGCATTGCGCTCGTCGGCATCGTCCTGGTTGATGCAAATGGCATCGACCCAGACCTTGCCCACGGGGGAAGACCGAAGGCGTTTCAAAGCAGCGGCCAGGTTTTGCCCAACAGTAACGGGTACCCCGTTAATTGAGATTGTTCTCGTATGTTCTTGGCTCCCCCACGTGTAACTGATTGCTGTATAGTCGCCCCATGTGAACCTAGCAGCAGTGCGGAGCATGTCTAAGGATGTTGACCCTAGCTCAAAGTCAAACTGTTCGCACCAGGCATCGTCAACCTGGCTCCTGCTCCATTGCGTAGAGCTTTTGGTACGAAATGCTGCATACTCCGGCTTGAAGTCGTCTAAAGATACGTGCTCAAGTTTGAGGCGCAAGGGGGCAAGACGCGGACCTATAATGCGACCTAGGCGGCTGCTCAAGGCATCAGATGTTGGGGGAGCTTCGAAGGACAGAACCCGAATCTCGTTGCGAGAAGCGTCGAGAGGCTCATAGGGAATGTGCTGCAAGTGAGAGTCTGAGGTTGTGTCCATATCTGAAAGCGATGAGATTCGTATATGTCTTTCAACATCCGTTCATCGATGTATGAATCATTTAGATGTAGAGTGAGCCGGTGGGAGTAAATTTATAGACACGTTGGAAATAAATTATTGCTAGATAGGCAAACGCAACGTCGATTCATCCAGTGCCTGGCGCGCCACGTCGACCTGCCGTGTGACAACACCAACGGTCGACCAGAGGATTGGCTGCACCTACGCGTTGATTTTCCCCTCATCTACTCATTATAGTAGGCATTTGTCGCAGATCCGTTTGCCTTCAGAGTGGCAACAGAAATCTTTATCCTGTTCTAATGACAGTCCAGACAGACCTTAGAGACGTATAATATTCAAGTCAATGCTACCGTACATGGGCTTGAGCGGATTGTCTTTAGGGAGAAACGCCTCCTGAATTTGAATCCCCGTGTGATTCCGGGTGCGTCGGTGCTACCCTTGCACTATGAGCAGGACCAGGTAATAGCTTCCAAAATATTTTTAGTATGATTGGGCCATTCCCAGCCGTCAGCTCTTCAAAAACACGTATGTTTTGTAGCAGCTTTAGCGGAGTGCCGTTCAACTCGCCAACTACTAACATATTATCAGGGTAGATGGAAAGTTGGTTGTAATGTCTAGTGATTCTTTTCACCTTTTCCGCCTCTCTAGTCGGTCCTGATATTCCCACACTGGCAGAATAGAATGCCGCCAAACGCACACGTATAGTCAGATGGCTGTAGAGCGCAGAGAAAATGATAAGATGCCCATAAAAAGGACTATAGGTCCCAATTGGTGGCTTAGCATTGTGCTTCTACCCGGAATCCACCGTGACGGATGAAATTCCGATTTGTCGTCGAGGCCCCCCTAACAGCAATCCCTCTACTTATAGCAATTACTTGCGTTTGCTTACTTTGTTTTAGTTTAAAAATTTTTAAATAATTAAAAATTAAAAAANTAAAATATAATATAARTTATAAACATATAAAACTTGCGTTATATTAATTTATACTATTAAATATTAAAATATCTGCAATTAAATTAAAAAAATATATAYTTTTATACAAGTAAACTTATACTGTGATTTATAGCGCTACAGTGCTTGGCATTAAGCCTTCAGCTGTTAGCTCGACTTTTGTCCTTTYAGTCCCTATCGACCACCGTAGGGCTCACGTGCGAGTTTGGAATGGTGACATTGAATATTTTCCGTCCCCTGTACCCTGCAACTGGGAGCCAGGGTAGGGGGGAGTGAGTGTGAGGGGAAGGGGGGGTTGATTGCCGTCCCCAGAAAATTATTTCTTCGGACAGGGACAGGAACAGCTCTATCAAGTAAAGTATAGAATATTCTGTAGATATGCATAGCTTCAGCAATGATCCAAGTTTTTATATCTTATCACGTTAAAGCCAAGTTAAACTTAATGTCAGGCAGTATGTATAGCACTGTTGAGTGCTCTTCTTGTTTTCAGTGGCTAATGCACCTTAAAGTCACATACGAAGGAGAAGGATAGATGGCAAGTTTGAATGCCTATTCAAAGGAAGAAGATAAGGACATATGCATATAGGTATCAAAACGATGGAACCCGACGAAAACGATCTCTCCCTTACCCTAAGATTAGACGTTAATAATACTACTACAGAATAGGTGCGCCATTCTAAGTTTTATTGGCGCGCCAGATATTTCCTGTGTATGTATGTATAGAATAGGTAACGCTGTAATGTTGTTTCGTTGGTACCTAGTCTAGTCTAGCCGATAGCTCAGTCTGTTTTCGGAGAGATTGTCGATCATCTCATTTAGCGCGGCGATAATGAATCCGAGAGTTAACAAGTTCATGATACCTAAATTTATAGTATGTTGCACAAAGTATTTTTTGACCCTTTTATTTATTTATTCTCTACTTTTCTGCTGCGAGATAAATAAAAAAACAGGCTCTTTAGATAGTCGTAACTACATCTATAGCCTCGAGATACTATAGGGGTTATATAGGATTTGCAGATTAGATATACCCACGTCGCATGGGTCATGGGACCAAATGTCCGGTACTATACAAATATATCTATCTAGATCAGATGTTAACCACATGTGCGATAAGGTTGCAGTGCCGTCGCATCGGCCTCATGTCGAAGGGAAATATCTACAAGCACAACAACTTGAGGTTCGGGGCATCCATCTATTTGGAATCTCCCGCACGATCTCACAATAGCTCCTCTTGCTTTCGTGACTTCGACGACATGTTCCACTCGGTTCAAGAGGTTCCGGATCGTAGTTGTTCGGTCTGTGGGACGGTTGCTTCTTTCAATGATATCAGATTAGCTAGGTATGTATATGTATCTAGATTGGAGAAACCCCAGAAACAGCAATTGTCGTATGAAGGAGCCGACAGCCGGCATCTAACTGACTACTACCCATCTCGGTTTCTTTGACCATTGGACATTGACGTATACGGCATTATACTTATAAACACCGATGTTCCCAAAATCGGGTCTAAACGATCACCGCATTCTTCGTCTAGACACTGGCTAATGAAAGTCGTCTGACTCGCCTACCGACTCTTCATGCTTAACGACGTGTACCGCAACAAGCCGCACTCTCGTGATGCAGCTGAGGATATGTACAAGCAAAACATCTGCCAAGAAGATAGGCCAACAGCGACGTATCATGGATAATACAGAAAATACTCCATCTGCTCGTGAGTCCCCAAATCAGGTGTCTTGACCACCACGACTAGATAGGCCCCCCCTAGTTCATGGATACCTGGCGTATGTAGCAGCCGGCTTTGAGGGGAACCTAGCATCTTGGCATCATTAAACAGGACCTTACGACCTCCCCACAACCTGGACGATGCGGCTTTGAGTACAGAATACCCAAGGATGTACCATCGAATTCACTGCTGCCATGTCGGTAGTGGCTAGGATGGAATTTCGTGCATTGCTACCATGACAAATACAGTCAGTCTGTACTTGTCTTCTCGATGGAACACCTGTCAAGGATGTCGTCTTTCATGTCCTCTATCGGCTAATGGGCATAACTCAAGGGTAGGGAAAAGACGAAGGTGGAGATTGGGCGTGATTTGGGACCAGCCACACAAACAAACTATGATATGAATGGCCAGTGCACAGCTCAAGAGGTTTAAGAGAGGGTTCTCCCTCGTCGATAATGCTAGTTCCTCGTCACTAACACGCTCCAAACTGACCCATTCATCTCTAATTGAGTCGTGTTCTGCAACTATCACCTAAGCTAAGATGAGGTTACTCGGTCTCCTCCTTACTACGCCTTTGGCTCTAGCAGCTCCTCTACATGAGGCGAGAGGAAAGGCTATCCCGGGAAAATGGATCGTCGTGATGAAGGAAGACTACGAGGCCAGCGTTGTCTCTAGTAGTAAGGAAGGGGGTGTTTTAAAGACGGTTGAATCACTTGTCACTCCTCGGCACACCTACAACATGGGACCCTTTAAGGGCTACGCCATGGATGCCTCAGATGAGATGATACAAAAGATTGCCAAACTTGATGGCGTGAGTAACCACTAGAGGAGAATTCGTAAGCCTTGGAGTGAGGATATTCATAAGACTGACTTTCATAGGTTGCCTACATTGAGCCAGATGTCATGGTAGAGACTGCTTCGGCCGACTTTCAAAGCAACTCTCCTTGGAACCTTGCCAGGATTTCGAGCACAAAGCCTGACACTACCACGTATGTCTATGACGATAGTGCGGGTGAAGGCACATATACATACATCATCGACACGGGCATCTATGTCGAGCATCCTGAGTTCGAAGGCCGGGCGACCTTTGGTACTAGTCTCGTTGCGAGTGACCAGAAGCCTACTGTTGACGAGAACGGACACGGCACACACGTTGCCGGTATCGCGGGATCCAAGACGTACGGTGTAGCCAAGAAGACCAACCTCATTGCCGTCAAGGTCTTGAATGGCTCAGGCTCGGGTCCTATCAGCCAGATCATCGCGGGCATACAATGGGTGGTAGATGATGCCAAGTCCAAGAATCGTATGTCGAGCCGTCCATGTTACACCTATCACATACATACTCTTTCTCTCTCTCYWTATATATATCTAATTATAGATCTACAGATACTATAAAGGAAGGGATTTAGGTTATGTAAGTAAGACCTAGATAGGGGAGGTGTGCGAACAATGAGGCTCAGGAGAGAGGGGGGGATTATGGAATCGAGAAAGTCGGTTATCGGATATCGGGTTGGAGATGGAATAAAGAAGCCCGTCCATGTCACCTCACTTGTATGTAACTCTATCTTCCTAGTAGCTATTCGACCAGTTATAGGCACGCACACACACGTACACACACACACACAAATACATATATAACACGCCTTGCGTCCCGGCCACGGAGCTAATTACCACCCTACCCCGAACGAGGCTTGCAAAGCAGCCTATACCCGCAATCTCCCAAGGCCCCTTTTCCTCCCTATTCACCGGCGTGCAACCCTAGCGCAGGCGTGCCGGACCGGACCTACGCCTCAATGCGAAGCGCAGATTGGAACTTGCCTGTCATTCCTCGATATGGATGCATCGGTGAGCAGTGGGCACGCAAAGGCACCACCCACGGGTGCGGGATGGTGCAGTGCGGGGGAAGAGTCTCACCCTCTCCCCGCCGGCTCGTCAGATCCGGCATCTATTACCCCTACAGACCGGATCTGTGTCTGGGTCGCATTTGACCGGCAATATCAACCTGAGCAGTTGGAGACGCCGCGGCTGTCTACTTTCCCACCCTTTACCCTCCTTGAGAGAGAGCGAGACCATGAGTAGTCTTGTCTAGGTTAACACCATGAACGTGGAATAACGTAGCACAGCAAAACTTCCAACACGATGCAAGGAGACTAACAAGTTCGAGAATGCGAATGGCATTTGGATTTCGTGGTTATTTATGAATCCGCTCTACTCGTCTAACCGAATAGACAGCGTGCGTATCCATGTTTATACCCGAGCCAGAATTCGAGCTACATCGAACCCATCGGCTATCTTCTAGACGCCTTGCCTTCCACTCCGAGATACGGATCTAAAACACGTGCAGAACGATCGCCCTGAACATGAGCGGGGGGTATTTTCCGAATCATCATTTCACTCTTCTTCATCGTTATCTTCGACCTCTTTGATAGCATACCCTTCCACGAATCCGTTGGGATCGCAAGCCCTAGAAAGCTCGATTCTATTTTCGCGTGCCCAAGCGCGAACGGCTGCTTTATCAATTCTGACTCTTGGGACGGACGGTAGCTTCGATTCTTTTTCTTCTTTCTCTTTCCCTTGTGTAGTTAGATCTGCGCTCCCGTCTCTACGAGCATTCCGCTCAGTCCTGGGTGGGCCGAGCCCGGCTTCCTCGACGACTCCCATCTCCCGGAGCACAGCAAGGCAGTCCTCAGGAACAATCCAGGTATCTCGGGAGCATTGCTCTACATCAACGACCRAGCTCTCTTGTTCCCTCTTCTTTTCTTCTCTTTTTTGTGTGTCGGGTAGTGTGAGTAGTAGATTCGGTCGACGATACGGGCAGACCCAATTCGAGGATCCACCGCGTGATCTCGCCGGCCCAGAAGCGCTTGTATCCCTTGCGCCCGAGCTCTGAGATGGGTTTTTCGGGCCCTCCCAAGATGCCCTCGCGCCGCGAGATCTCGTAAGAGACGCCCATGAGTAAGGCGCCGAGACCTTTGCGCTGCCATGGCGGGAAGACTAGAATGCATGCGAGATTGTTGTTATCCCAAGACAACTTCTCTTTTGAAAAGAAACCAACAATCTGCGGTCTACAGCAACGCAGGGGGGAAGTAGAGCTAGAGACCGGCAGGGTCGACGATGTGGGTGCAGAATATGCCGAGCCAACTGGAGCTGGGTCGGTTTGTTTAGGGGGCCCTGGGTGCGTTTCGGAGAGCGGAGGGGTATAGACTAGGAGGAAGTAGTTGAACCCCGAGACGTCGAAGAAGACCGATTTGTTATCTAGGAAGAGCTTCGCGAATAGGGACAAATTCTGGCAAAATAGCTACTACGTAGTTAGCCTTGGCCAGTCCATTTTACATAACAAGGGGAGTGACTTACAGTGTCCTTCTCGCCGTCGACTTCCCAGACACTCCACTCTCCTTCGCTGAGTACAGCCTCATTCGCTAGCTGATCACCGCGGTTGTTGTCGCCTTTACTTTTCCCCTTGCCTTTGCCTGTGCCTATGGAGTTGGGCAATGCCGGGTTCGTATGTGATTTGCTTACTGCTTTGGAGTGACGAGGGTGTGTATAGATCTTAGTTCCAGGCACAAATGCCTTCTTCTCACAATATTGCACGTGCCTCCACCACGGTATCATCTCCTTGGAGTATTTGAAGCAGCAAGGGCAGATGTACAGTCGATCGAGCATGGATGGCTCGCGCTTCCCGCCTCCGATCTTGGTGTTCCCGCCCATGTTGGCCGAGACATCGCCTAACACCTCCTTCCCGTAGTAGGACGGATACCAGGCCTTGAAACATGTGTTGCCGAACACGATCCTATCGATGTTGCGATCGGAATGAGGGGTGCCCGCGGGCTTAGGCGTTCTGGTCTTGTTGGATGGAGTGCGCTTTGGTGTGATAGGCACAGCGCTCGTTGTGGGTGGTAGACTTGAGCCGATAGCTACGGGCACAGGTCGCGCTGACTGATGTGAAGGCCTCGGCGTGAACACGCGTGATTGGGTGAGGGGAAGGGAGATAGGAGGAGACGCTGGTCGTGGCTTTGGTTGTGGTTGTGGTTGTGGGTGTGGGTGTGGGTGTATTTGAGGCTGCAGTGGGGAGCGAGGACGACGCGACGGCTTCGAATGCGTCACGCGTCTCCTCCCGTCATCTGGAGGTGTTGGTGGTTGTACATTCTCCTTCGACGTGGATGTGGGAGAAGCCGTGGCGAGTACTGTTGGTACTGCTGGTACTTCTGATAGTGGTGGTGTCGGTGTCGGTGTCGGTGTTAGTGTTGCTTCGATTTTCGGATCGGTTATGGTTGTTGTGCTTTTATGATGTCGGGCTGTTCTAGTCTGGATGGTTGCGACGGCGGGGTTCGCGGTATTGAGGGTATTAGTAGTGGTATTGGTGGTGGTAGTAGTAGTATTCGAGGCTCTCGGCGCTCCAACTTTCCTGCCACGGGAGAGTTGTCGCGTCGCTTCGGTCCCAGCTGCTTTATCAGTCACTTTAGCCAGCACGCGACCGCTCCTTAATTGATGCTCTGGCTCTGCGCTGGGATCTGGGTGTTGACGTGTTGATCGACGCGCTGGTGCTTCTGCTATAGCACGATCTGGTCCCCCGTCATGCGGATGCTTGCGCTTCTGAGGCGCCATCGTGCTCAGCGAAATATATACAGCAAAAGGCGCATGTTGTCGTCGTATTGGAAAACTATGGCCTCCCTCATGAGACTTGCAAAAGTTCGAACGTAATGCTGCTATGCGACTGTCCAATTAGTAGAGTCAATGAACACAAGAGAGTTCGCACTAAGGCTTACGTAATATACACTACGCATTATGTAGGTGGCAGGTACCTGTAAGTACAGATACCAAACGCTATTTGCACGTGACGCCCCTTCGTAGTACCTACTTTCAAGACAACCAACGTTGATGTACCTAGTCTGGACAACACAAGCTACAAAATAAACACATTTGTACTACAATTACAATATCTTGTTCTGACCTGCAGTAAGGCATCTAACCAATCATCTTAGCCGTTCACCTAACGAATCAGAGTGCTGTAATCTATCCGTCGCCCGCACCAAGTTCCCAGTTCAGGCCCTGTGCAGAACAAACCCGATGAAGCAATGCAAGGCCACGATAGCGGCGGAATGACAATTATGTAGGAGATACCTAGTCAGCAGCTAGTCAAATGGAGAAAGCTGCCAAATTAACCCTGCTCCCAATCCCCCGTACTGCGGGAAGGAGTATTTGCCGTATCTAGTACAAGGGTGCCTAACGATATTTGTGCTTGGCTGGCTGTGTTGCTTAGACAGCCTGATCTTTGGTCTTTCGTCGTCGACTGCCGCCGTGCCTGTCGTAGTCCCGAGCCCGCGCTATGCACCCTGAGTAGCGCAGTCTTCGGGCACACAATAGGCAGTGCCACCCAATGAAATCCCATAGTTCGCGATAATACACACATTCCCATACTTTACATGCCTTCGAAATCACCGCCCAGGTCGTCCTCGTCGAGGTCGCCCTCTTGTATCTCCTTAGCCATCTCTCGTTCGCGTTCGCGAGCCTCTTGCGCATTCTTGAGCTCTAGCCGATGTTGGTTCATCGGGAAACGCATAGCCTGCCGAGTGGCATCATCGTGTTAGCAGAAAGTCTTGGACATGCACAGGATAGAAATGGAAGCATACCTTAACACTCTCATCATGAAGGCCGAGGCAGGCCCGGATACGATCGTGGAAGGCTTCCCCGGGTTCCCGCGTAGCGTAGACATCACCGATCTCTTTGCTCTTCATGAACCCATGCTCCCGGTCTAGTGTGGCCTCGATAACGCCGTCGCGAATTGCCTTGGCGACAATATACTCAGCACTCTCTTCACTTCCTAGATGTAGTCGGATACATATGTCTCTCAGCGAGATTCGGCTATAACTCAAGCTCATCATACGGATACCCGTCTTGATGACGTTCTGGCGCAGGCGGAGGATAAGCGAGTAGGTGCCGTCTCGGCGGAATGTGTCCGCGTGCTGGGCGATGGTAGTTTCGAAATCCTCTAGATTGCCTACGCGCACAGCTTGGACGAGGAGGAAGTATGGCCGTAGCGCCTGCTCCATGTTGGAAACACGGAAAGTAGCCCGCTCCGGGATGTCGCCCATAAGAAGTTCGACAACTAGCAAAAGCTTCGTCGCAGTCTGTGCAAAGCCAAGCGCGCAGTTGCTTGCCGGCGACTTGCGAGTAGCTGCAGTTAAGTGCTCATGAGCTTCTGTGTATCGTAGCTGGATGGCTCGGATACGACCCAGGTAGTATAGATAGCGCGCGACCTGCGTATTAGCTGCATTTTCCGGGAACTGGGTGTGGGACACAAGCAGGTCAGCTTGAGAGATGTGGGAGGTCAGAAGGTAGCTTCGGAGCAGCAGCACAATCACGGAAGCCTGCGTATCGATATCCTTACGCAAAACAGCAGTCCTTAGTGCCGTCAACAGCGTCGGCCGGATCGCGACGATAGGAGACCGTGGCGATGGGGGCAGTGGCGCAAGTTGCTCACAGAACAGCGAGTAGTAGAAATAGGCCTTAGCAGAGAGGGAGTCTAAAGTCCGGCGGTTGAGAGAGTGTATACGAGCGGCTAAGGACTCAGAAAACTCGGCGCCCTGTTGAAACTGCTTGGAATCAAATAGATAAACCTGAACGAGAATGGCGAGGAAGATGTCAACCTCGGGAATGATATCCTTATTTTCTTTCTTGCTACCGTTCTTTGCCGCTTTTGAATCGCTATCAATCTCCATCTCGTTGCTGGACTGCCGTCCCAACAGTACGTCACCCTTACCGATGGCCGCAAGAAGCTGCTTAGCTACACCGGTAGATGCGCCTGTGGGAGGGAAGGTTTCGGCAATAACTTGTGAGAGGATTTCGGGAGTGAGGCGTTTGCGAAGCGATGAGATGGACCGTAGGGCGCGCAATGTAAATCTGGAATCAAACAAGGCTACGGCACGGTCGAGAAGAGCAAAATTACTCTTGATATCTGTGATTGGATTTGCGCGTCAGCAAGGTTTCAAGCCACGGTACGGTTGATACGGATAGTGATTTACCTGTAATAGCCTGTGTGACGGGATCGACCTTGACCTCATGCTCCTGGGTCTTATCCAGGTCGTCCATGGCAATGTCTCCTTCAGCATCGGCATGTGGTGGTTGTGACTGCTGTTTTGTGGCCTTGGAGGGCGGGACGACGACGGTCATGTCTTCGCCCTCCTTGGCGTTCTTCTTGCCCTTGCCTTTCATTGAGGACTTCTCGTCAGTCATGTCAACATCACCATTGTTCCGGATGCCGTTCTCGACAGGCTCTTTGCCGTTTGAATGGGGCGTTTTGCCTGGCATATCGGCTGTGGAAGGGGAAGAACAAGGTGGGAAGGTGGAGGAGTAAAATGATGCAATGCTAGTCAGCGTCCGGCTCGCTCGATGACTGCGGT
>JAPESX010000419.1:0-18730 GCA_029590615.1 Nemania bipapillata | reverse complement strand
TCTGCATTGAGTTCTCTTGTATGCCGGATGATGGAACTATGTCCGAAAGGAATTCTTTTCTTGGCACGCGATAACCGCATCCCATCGTGAATACTTGCATGGATAAGGCTATCGTACAGGATGACATCCATAGCTCCTGGGACACAGCTCAAGAGCCCAACATTGGCGTCATAAGCCGAATTAAAAACCAGTGCCGCATCGGAGCTGTGAAAGCCAGAGATTTTGCGTTCGAGATGCTCCACAAAGGCCGAATTGCCATCTAATAGACGTGATCCTCCGGACCCGATTACTCGCTGATTGGAAGTGAGTGAGGTTTCCTGATCAGAGTGATTGAGATGTGCTACGAGAGCATCGCGCACGACCCGATCTTGGGAGAGCGAAAGATAGTCGTTCGAAGAGAAGTCCACTAGGTCTGGCCTGGGAATATCCAAGTACCGTAGTCTGCCTTTGGCTTCGCGTTGGGCTAGTCGTTCTTGGAGAGCTGCCTCGAGGTAGCCTACTTGGACTGTGGGCTTCATGATTTGCTGAAGTCTGCTGCTGAAGTCAAAAATATTAGGGCTACCGGGCTTGAATCCATGCTAAAGATTCATCAGTTTTCGATTTTAATGGGGCAGGAGGTACTGTAGATGATGAAATGACCGATGACGGCCCTCCTGACTTCTTTATTATAATTTACATAAATTTGGACGGGCTATATCCGGAATGAGTCTACGTGGGGGAAAATACCTACCGCAGCACCAAAATGGACCCTGATCACACCGTGAACTATTAGTAAGCACGTCTTGGAAACATTGCGTTGGCCGTAATCGTGAATTTGGATTGAAAATCAAGCTGCGAATGAGAATTATTTGGGTTTTGACAGCTTGTCTGTGCCTGGAACTTTCAACTGTTTCTGTGAAAGTATGACGCTGCACTAGATAGATATAGCCTATAAAATAAGTGCCCAGCTAGTATACTACCCTTGGCCTAGTATGATCTAGTTGGATCAGACTAGATCGAGTTAAGATGGTAGATCTACAGGATACAACGCGAACCCACTACCCGGATAATCGCGCACCACCACTACCGCCAACACCACCATCCCCACCCCTAGTACTTAGCGCTAGGGCTCGGTACGTCGTTCGAGCTCATAGTGGCAGGGAGGGATATATAATGAATGTATCCTGTAACCGAGTCGCTTCTTTCGAAAAACGACTTTCAACAGTTTTATCCGTTGTCATTACCTACCATGCCCCCCATTGGGTCACTTCTCTGGCGGAACCTGCGCGTTTATAAAATATATGGCGCCAATACAGGTGTGGGGAAAACCGTCATTAGCTCAATCCTCTGCAATGCCTCGAGAAGGATATGGAAAGACGAGGCAACGGCATACCTGAAGCCTGTGTCTACGGGACCAGAGGATGAGGCAGACGACAAGTGTTCGTATAGTTCATGATTGATTTCTAGAATAAATTCTAATGTGTCCGTATGTAGGCGTGATCACCCATATCTACAGCTAACAAGCGTATTATCCTATGCTAGAGTAACTCTTATCCTAAACCGATTATAACAGCCATATGAAACGGTTCGCTAAAGATGTTACTCATCGGACCCTATATCAATATAGCCAGGCTGTGAGCCCTCATATTGCTGCGAAAGGAAATGTGCCTAACCTTACTCTAAACCAATTACGAAACACCAAGCTAAGTTTCTGTATAGGTCATCTCCAATGAGCGCATCCTGAGATCTATCTATGAATTTGCATCCGAGAGAGCTTCTGTCGGGCCGGGTTGGCTTTTCATCGAAACCGCTGGCGGAATCCATTCCCCAGGCCCCTCTGGTACTACGCAAGCCGATCTCTATGTTGCCCTTAGGTGCCCCGTAATATTGGTAGGAGACTGGAAATTGGGCGGAATATCATCTACTATCTCCGCATTCGAATCCCTAAGGATTAGGGGGTACGACGTGGAAAATGTCGTGGTATTTGAGGATGCGGAATATGGTAACTCTGAGTACCTTAAAGACTATTTTGAGCAACGATATGGAATCATGGTTACCACCTTACCTATGCCCCCTCCTCGGAATCATGCCCACGGCAAGGACGAGGACGAAAAATCTATGCGTCAGTACTATATAGAGAAAAGCCAGGCTGAGGTAATACGGAACACTCTCGTCCACCTTGAAAGTCGGCACGCTAGTCGTATCAAAGTCCTGGAGGACATGCCTGCGGAAGCGCACCAAAAGATTTGGTATCCTTTCACCCAGCAGAAGCTTCTTCAATCAAGAGACATTATAGCAATTGATAGTGCCTCCGGAAACTATTTCCAGACTCTAATGCCGAAGTCCCCAGCAATATCTGACACGAAGAGTCTCTTAAGGCCATCTTTTGACGGATCAGCATCGTGGTGGACGCAAGGACTTGGCCATGGAAATTCTTCGTTAACGCTCGCAGCTGCTTATGCTGCTGGCCGTTACGGGCATGTCATGTTCGCCGGGGCAATCCATGAGCCAGCACTGAAGCTAGCAACTCTGATTCTGGATAGTTTCCGGAGTCCGCGACTCAGCAGAGTTTTCTTCTCAGACAACGGCAGTACAGGCGTGGAAGTCGCCGTCAAAATGGCTTTACGTGCCGCCCGAGTTCGTTACGGTTGGTCTCCTAACACGAAGATGGATATCCTGGGTCTCAAGGGGTCTTATCATGGCGACACGATAGGGACTATGGATTGCGCTGAACCAAATACATACAACGAGAAGGTAGAATGGTACCAAGGTAGAGGGGTTTGGTTGGACTACCCTCAAGTTCAATGTATTGCAGGGGAATGGCAAGTTCACACACCACAGGTAATAGGGCTGGGATGTAGCCAGAGCTTCCCCCATCTGTCTGACATCTTTGATCTTGAACGGCGCGTAGATCGAGGGGACCAAAAACCTTATGAAGTATATATTCGCTCCGTTCTACGAAAACACCTAGATGAGGGCCGTAAATTCGGCGCCTTGATACTTGAGCCGGTGGTGCTAGGAGCAGGCGGCATGATATTAGTGTAAGCACGAGCACTACTTCCTTTGGGTTGTGCCATCCCTTCTATTACTTCAAGGCATACTAACTAAGGAGCAGCGATCCCCTTTTTCAGCAGACATTAGTGGAGGTCGTCAGGCAGACATCGTCAGGCTTTGGACTTAGCCAATCTCCATGTGGCTTTGACGATGGCTCAATGTGGAGGGGCCTCCCTGTTATCTTTGACGAGGTATTCACTGGTATTTACCGCCTAGGCAGACTCACTGCTGCTTCTTTCCTCGGTTTGCATCCAGACATATCAGTTCATGCCAAGTTACTGACTGGGGGGCTGATTCCACTTTGCATTACTCTCGCTTCCGAATGCATATTTGATGCCTTTGCAAGTGAGGAGAAGTCTGATGCGTTACTTCATGGTCACAGCTACACAGCACATGCTGTGGGCTGCCAAGTAGCTGTCGAATCTCTAAACCAGCTGCAGTTGATGGAAAAGACTGGGGACTGGAATTGGGCTAAATCTAACGGTTGGACGCAGATCGATAGAGGGATGGACTTTACTGTCACCGAGTCACGGCCAGAGGTCTGGTCAATATGGCCCCTCCCTCTAGTACAATGGATATCTCTGCAATCTAACAGAGTAGCAGGTGTCTGGGCTTTAGGAAGCGTGTTAGCTATTCACCTGAATGCCGCTGATGGGACTGGGTATACGAGTACTGCTGCTGAAGGCTTGCGCAAGATGTTACTAATGGGTGCCGACGATACGCCGAGGATATCCTGGAATGTGCATTCACGGGTACTCGGTAATGTCCTGTACATAATGGGGAACCAACGAACTACGGAGACTGAGGTGGGGGAGATATCAGGACTTTTGCATATTGCTCTCAAAGAATAATCAACTGTAGCAAGGTTCTAGCCTATAGCCATTAAGGTTAGTTTCAATGGTAAAAGTGAGGAGCTCTTGTGGGTATTTCCAAACAAACGTTTTGCAACTGTACTAGAGATTGTAGACTAGGGGCTAGAGACTAGGAGCTAAGAAGCCAGACGCAACACGTCGCTGATCGGGGTAACCGGCGATGGCATCATGTAATACGGAGTATGGTGGGTGATGCTGCTGTGCAAGAGCGTTATGGCTTCTGGGAGGTATTTTTTTGCTAACGTCTAACATAGTCACACAATGCTTCAATTACTATAGGGCTACAGAACAGAACAGGGCGTTCTGGTATTTGAACGGCTGTGTTTGCCTTGAGACGGAGTAATATCGAAAATATGTAAATGGGTGTACTTATTCCTATATATTTCACTTACGCGTTGACGATACGACCATCCTAATAAGAGCTAAGCATATTGATTAGACTTTCAACCCCGTTATCACGTTCTCCAAATTCTGGGGATTCCGCGGCACTTGAGCAGAAAGTGCCGAAATGCGACACTACCTACCCCTCCCCTCATAAGATGGTTGTCTATCCCAACCTATAAAATACGGGGACAGCCCTAAGAAGAAAAGGGCAAGCAATTATAGCTATCTATATTCTTTGATTCATTACGTTATTAGCTATCGTATCGCGGGCTGAGGACGGTAGGGGGCTACCCATTTGCCAGGTGTCTACGTTACGAGTAGTATGGCAAAGCTCTTGTCATTTGCAGGGTCTGCGTGGGCCATCGTCAGCGCCATCCTTACAAGCGTGTCCGCTGCCAGTCTTCCGCAACCGAGAGCTGATGTGTCTGCATGCAAGCTGAAGGCAAACCAAAGTGTATACCTGAGTGCGGGCTTTGGCTATGATCTGAACTGCGCGCCAAGTGTTGGTACACTTAGTGCCTTTATGATCTTCGTGGACTTCTCTGACCAGAGTGCCACCGAGAGCTCACCGGACATCCTGCGTGACTTTTTCCTCCCCGCCGCGGCAGACTGGTATAGTACATCATCCTATGGTGCCCTAGACCTATCTGTCACGGCCGATACCTCGCGCTTTTATCGTATGCCGGCTACAGCAGTTAGCTACAACTGGGAACGTGGGCTCACTGCTGAAGTACATGAACGCTACATCCAGGACGCCCTGGCGGCGTACAACGCTACGATACCCCCAGTCGACGTTCTATACATCGTGCCAACCGCTAACGCGAGTGCTATTACTTATAGCCCTACGTTTGTGGGCGACGTAAGAACACGTGACGGCACGTACGTTGCGAGGAAGTCTGTCACGTTCGGATACGATGGTTATCGGACTTGGGGGTTCCTAGTCTTAAACCACGAGACAGGGCACACCATGTGTTTGCCTGATTATTACCCATACAACGGCAGCGCGACGGGGTTATTCATTGGAGGCTGGGATTTGATGGGGCTTATTAGCGGACCCAGCCCGGATTATTTTGCTTGGGATAAGTGGCGACTGGGCTGGCTTGTAGACTCCCAGGTTGACTGCGTGGCTGAGCCTGGGCAGACCTCGCACGTGTTGTCGCCTGTGGAGGTTGTCGGTGGAAAGAAAGCTGTAGTGGTGAAACATAACGACACTGAGGCTCTAGTCATAGAAGTGCGCTCGTCGACGGGTCTTGACACAAAATCATGTGCGGCGGGTGTGCTCTTGTATACCGTCTCAACCATAATCGAGACTGGGGAGGGCCCGGTAAACGTGTTGAATGTTACACCTGGGTCTGGCGGTTGTGCAGGTGATGAGCTCAACGACGCTACGCTAACCTTGAATGGCATCAATTCATATACAATTGCAGATTGGGGTGTCAAGGTCACGGTTGTGGCGACGAATGGAGAGGACTTTAAGCTTACTATAGATGTTCTGTAGAACTTATATAGCATACCATTCCTCCGATAGGTAGATAGGCCCTACAATTGACAAGGTGAACGAGCGAGCTCGTGTATTCCCCAAAATGCAAACTCATTTACATAAAGGTTCCTGGGGGGAAATGCCTGTAATGTATCCTCCAGGTGGCTTATATCACTAGAACAGTATTTCACTATACTCGCCCCTCTCGCCGTCTCTTTAGACGCCAGGGAATGTGAAACCCGGGAGGTCTGGCCAGTTGCCAATACTACCCGGGTCGCCTCCGATGCGAACCCAAACAGAATGGCTTGGCGTAGGACCATCCAAAACGAAGAGTTGATACCAGGCTGGTGGACTTACATGAGCATTGGGCGGCGCAGTGACGGTGCAAGCGGTACCGGCACAAGTAAAGGCTGGGAATAGGGTCCGCTGACCCATGTTATTGCCGTGAGTCGAGCCAACGGCGGCGATGAGCGATACCTTGACGGCGCCAGTAAATGCCGATGTCAGCGTGAAAGGCACAGTCTGCCCATATGCCCAGTCCGTGTTCTGTATTGTGAAGGTCGGTTTCGGCGCCCCGGACAGAATGTAGTCAGGCGAGAAGTACTCAAGCCGGTACTCCTCCGGGTTGACCCCATCCTCAGGATCGGAGCCTGATACAAGCACGCGCCCGTCATTCATAAGCACCGCCTCTGAATGATACAGACGTGCGATGGTTGAATTGGCCAGCTGGCTCATCCGAGAGCCGACTGGTTTGGAAGGGTCATAAAGCACGGCACCCTTGTTGGGGTCTGGGGCTAGGCCGAAGCCTGCACGGCCGTTAAAGGCGCCATTGAGGATCAGATAGCGACCGTCAGGCAAGTTAACCATACAAGTAACGACACGCGTCGACGGCTAAAACGAGGGGTTAGTACAAGGGCTGTCATAGACATTGTGGAGAGGGGGCGTGAGGGTTAGTCAGGAAGATGAAATGTTGCTGCTCACCATTCTCTCGATAACCCACTGCGCACCTGAAACCTCCGGCTGTGTGGAAATGCAGTTATCCAGCCCGAAGTTTGCCCCATCAGTTGTGCCACCACAAATCAGGACAGTCAGCGGGTCGGTGTAGGGGGCGGATTGAGGAAGCAGACTCAGTGTTCCTTGCAACGGATAGTTTCGCCCGGCTTCGGGATTGTTGACGGCACCAGGCATCTGAGGGAGCATTTTCGTCGTGCTAAAGTCGGTCTGGGAGATAAGTCGGGCTTCATTATATTGAGCGAAAAATATATCACCAGATGGTAGAATTGCTAGGAAGGGATACGAATTGATCTGCTCGACGTTCTCGAGGTAGTCTAGGTAGGTTGAGTTTGTGACTCCAGGGGGCCTCGGTAGAATCTCGCAAGTCGGGACAATAGGACCATTCGAGCCGTCCTCACCACCCATGATGAGGACAGATCCATTGCTGAGCATCATGGCCGTTGGGTACCAACGAGCATCCATCAGCGCTAGCTCAGTTACGTCCTCCTCCCAATCGTTTGTCCCGTTTACTCCTAGGCCTGGCTGAGGCGTGAAGAGCCGGACGCCATATAGTGAATCAGCCGACCATCCACCGACGTTGAGCTGGCGTCCGGCCTTATCTGGTAGCACCAAGGACGCGGAGCAGAAGACATCGGTCTTGAGCTGGAGCTCGCGGAACGCTGTGCCATATTGCGGCGCAAGAGTAGGATCGAACTCGAATGAGCCACTACTATTGTCATATACCTGTGTGCCATGCTTCTCTACGAAGACAACCTTCTCATTAATGCCTACGACACTAATCAGAGGCAGGAGGGGTGCCGACATGATGAAGTCATAGCTTCCTGCTGCGATACCTTGAGCATATGTCCAGGTCGTCAGCGGTGCACCTGTCCACTGATAATAGGATATCCTATTGCCACCACCTAACGGAAAATCAGCCATCTTCTCGAGTCAGTGAAGAACATAATGACACACCGCAGAGGTGCTGAGGGTCGCCCGGGCAAGCAATGTTGCAATCAGTTTCCGGCGCTATAGTGACATTCTGCATATCACCACAAACTAAACACACGTCAGTCTTACAAGTCTTAGAATTACTAGTTAAAAATTGTGTATTCGCCAAACAAATATAGACTGTTAATTCCCCCGGGGAGCGTACAGCCTTATCTGACCGGGGAAAGTAATTTCCGGCAGCACTTACAGCATTGGTACCCATATTCGATGCCACCGGCGTTATATCCAAATTGACTGCAGCCAGCTATACAAGCCCCAATCGTAGCATTTTGCTCATCTTCACTCATATACGGCAGTACGCGAGCGTCAATGGCATCACTGTGGTCGCTATTAGCCTCCACTCGAATGGTCTCTCAGCGACTTCTCTAAGAGCGTATAATACATACACAACACATCCATAGTATTCCCAAGAGCCAGGAAGATCATCAGTTAGCGGGGTGGGAGGTTGATATACTACGAGAGTCTCATTAGAAAAGACGGAGAGAATGTCGCCAGCACCACATCGCTGAGTGGCATCCCCCGTGCAAGGCGTGCTGCAGTCTGCATCAGCCGTTAGGTTAGCACCGTTCCGGAGGAAATCGTCACAGAAGCATTGAGCTGCGTATTCCAACCCAGCTACACTGTATCCACTGTCGATACAGGTGCTGACGCATGATTGTATCGTGAGATCGTCGTTGTCCGGTTGCTGAACCATTAATGCCCGGCCATTAAGGCCTTCAGTATAGCACCCCCTGTATGCCCAGGTACCCGGAAGCTGGGGTACTGATCCCACCGGGGTCGGAAGTGATGCCATTGCTGCAAAGTGGCAGAGGGTTCAGAGAAAACGAACAACGAATGTGGTTGATAGTGGGAGGGACTGGTTCCATTGTTCGAGGGTTAGACCGGGTATTAAACTGGTTTGCAAGTAAGGGCTGACATGTTGGTATGCCCAAGGTTCTGCGAGCTGAGCCTTGTGCAGAACTGTTATCGTACCACTCGCCCGTATTTGGGCTGATATTGGCTGGCCTGGGAATGTGACGGCCGCTGAGCGATCCAGGATTGTAGAGCGGCGTATGCATGTAAGACAAAAGAGGATTAGATTTTCATCTCCCTCACCGCTAGCCCGATGTAACCCTGGTCTGTACGTGACATTCGCTTTAATAGGTTTTGGATCTATATCTCTAACTATCTTGAGAGGTCACCTACAATGCATGTAAACACATCTTTTAAAAATCGATAGGAGACCTATCAGAGGCAGGGAAGCACTTATATCTATTGTGAGTGGCTGTTATTTTCTTCTAAACCCTGCCTGAAATCGGAGGTCGAAATATATAGATAGGCCAATAGTTTTTGAGGTCATGTGCGGCTTAGAAACAATTGGTTGCTGCTGAGGGTTTCGGTAGTTGCTAGTTTTCGCGGACTTCACATGCTGTTAGATTGCTCCACTTTAACGACTTTGTGGTCGGACGAGACGTACGGAACCGGGCTGTCGGAAATCCTTGGCAAGGCCGCTACGGGATGCCAAGGTGATCGAAATGCCGGCAGGACTGATGTCAGGAAAACGACTAAGTGCAGACGGTCAACCTGCAATACTTCGTCACGGTGGCTTGATAAAGAAAGATATTAGTGATAGGAACGGCGCTCATCGCGGCTATTTAGAACTTGATTTTAGAAAAGCGAGAGGGAGGATTTGGCTGTAAATGCGGTAGAGAGTAGCGAGTAGTTCGCTTGAGGATGGGGTGGCTTCAGAAGTAGCAGATCATTAATAACGATGGGTTATTTGTACCACTTGCTTTGCTAGGGTTAGATAAACGGTAATAACACTAGGCGCGACTCACGGGCTTACTGGTAGCGATTTAAAGTAGGTAGATATGTTTAATGCAGATAACCAATTTCAACCGTTGGTGCACATGGTAAGTAGGGGGAGGTAGGTAGCAGTCTCGGATCGCCGGCGGTACTATTAGACAACACGTAAGTCTCCCTAGCGACTACCACGCTATCTCAGCTGGTTCGCCTTCTTGGGCTATGGTGGCTTCACTACTTTCCGGTTATTGACCCCTAAGCGAGTGATGAGCAACAGGGGACAGTAATACGACCCATAATCTCGTATTCACTGGGCACTTGCAGATGGGGAATGAGGGAGGGGTATTCGTCAGGGACCTTAGACTAAGAACTCCGATCCTACCTATCAGACGACGCCAGACAGCAAAATGGGTCCTGCAGAATATACCGTATTGCCCACAGGCTATTGCATGTGCAGCTGGTGGATTACAAAGGTCAGCTCAATATACAAAAGCCATTTTAGCAATATTTAGATTTTTCGCACATGAAGATTTTAAAGAGGTGATTATTAATACCACTGTCCAGCTACTAAGTAACGGTGAGTGCAGCAGCATCAAAGCGTAGTAGTGGAGGGGAGTGATATAGGTAGTATTCACTTAGCAAGGCTGCAGGTTGTTGGGCATGAAGGTGTGTGTTGTTTCGTTTGGGAACTCAACAGGCTTAGTCCTCGATTTTTACATGCCATGACCCTAGGATGGCCTGTGCATTGAGATGAGCGAATGAGAGCGGATGGGCCATCTATATAAGTATCGAAATGAAAGCGATCGGCAGTCAAAAATATCGATGTTTAGTGATAAAATTTATCAAAGACTTCCATGTACATGGTTTCGTAAGGTTTCGGCAACGCTTAAGAGTAACAATTTTTAAGATCAATTACTGAAAGAATTTATATTCTATGCTAAAAGGTAAGAAGGACTGTAAGAATTTCGCCCGAAATTGCGATGTTCAATCCGAAGTTAGTACATACAGGGCGCTACGACTGCCGATCAGCTCTTAAAATTCCGCAGCGCTAATCAGCACGAGCTAGCAATAACAATTTAGCGGTCTGTCCTAATGAAATATGTTTTATACCTTCATTACATAAAATGACTATTATATCTCGTTTGAAAAGTGTGCCTTAAAGCTATTTTAATTGATATAGGACCTGTTGGGCGTATATTTTTATCTGTCGCCTTAACGCCCAACGAGCCTACTCAATATAACTGTACTACTCTGTTATATTCTTCCAGAATTAGGCAAACTAGTTGGATCAAGGACCAAGGTATTTTCAACGTTTGCGTAAAATTCAATATAACTTGTCTAATAACGGGGCCAGCGACTAATATAAGTTCAATAGGCCCCAAGTTATTCTAGATGAATTAAAGACTACCTGGGTAAGTTAAAGAACGGGCAATTTGCCTTCGTTCTAAGGCAGTGAGAGGAGCAGGTTCGAAAAGCGATGAGTCAATAACTATCAAAGGTTTTATAAAGTAAAATGGTTTGCATGTATTTCAAGTAGTTATAGAGGAACATTATAATTACAGTTTCGAGTGGCTCCGATAGATATACATATAATTTCAAGGATTACAGAGTCCCCGCTAAAGAAAAAAGAAACAATGGCGTCAGAAAGAAACCGGTAAATAAACTCTAGAATCACCAAAAAGCCCACTACTACGTCGCGTCAAGGCGCTCAGCTTGGGTGAAGTGCGCGTCGTACGATTTGGGTACGTATAAGCTTCGGAAAGCTACCCAAGCCGGAAGATCAAGACTTCCATTCTATTAAAATACACTTGGGAGTGCTTATACATCAGACCTATAATAGTATTCGGCCTGTGCCGTGTATGGTATTAGGATATATCACAGTTTAGACGGGTGGAATCTGGACTATCGGTACTCTGCTGGCTTGTGTGGAGCATCTTATACAGTATATTCAATACCTATTTAAGTCTAGGATCGTGATAGAATAGGTGATATATTACAGTCTGCTAAGTGCATCTCTAATGACCCCCCAACCATATTGCCTCTTATATTCTGGACTGAGTTGGTCATCAGAAAGCGGACTATAGTTTATCCACAGCAATTGCGGTGTTATGTAAGAGAAGTTCAGGTTTTCCCCTTTAGTCCCCATGTTTTGCATCATCAGCGAGGACATCACCTTATTTCGCCGCAATTCTTCCAAGTCAACAAAGTTTTCTGCTTCCATTCGCTCCTTTCTGCCCCGGCGCTGGTAAGTAAAGGCTAAGATTAGTGCTGCCATAGCGGCGGCTCCTGGTGTTGAAAAAGACGTCCCATCGTCTAGACGAAAACCACCTCCTTTGGCCTCCGGCCAGTGTGTGATAATGCCTTCACCAACGACCATGAGATTATGAGTGGCAGCTGCAGGCGGGGGGATGAAGTCTGAGGTCTTCCGACCCCCCTCTTTGCACGAGTGTATTCCAATTGCGTAATCAAGATCTCTCCCTGGCCACGCAGCCCCGCTCGGGCTATTATTCCCATCGTTAGACATTGCTGCAAAGACTAGTACCTTTCCTCGAGCGCGCTCTAGAGCCTGCTTTACCACCAAAGGTGGACGACTGAACCCAAAAGACATGTTGATTATATCGACATTTCTTTCTATTGCCCAGTCTATTGCCTATTCTACGTTAGCTTCATTGCTCAGCAAGGGTGTTCGTAGGGAGTCTGATAAACCTACGGCCGCTACCGCGGCTGGCTTGGGACCATTGTTGCTCGTGATCTGCCCCGCGGCCTGAAGTTGCGGTGGCACTCCACGATTCTTGTCACCTTCGCAGATTCTGGCAACATAGACATCGGCTCTAGGCGCTAGACGTAAAATGATCCCAGTTACCTGTGTTCCGTGGCCATCAACGTCTACCCCATCACGCTCTTCAACCTTATTATCGTCTCCGCAGAAGTCCCGGAACTCTTTAATCCTATCCAGCTGCCTGGCCTCGCGGGAATCGCTCTCTGGTTGATTGTTCCTGAATCGAAGCGCCCGAGGGTTCTCCCAGTCACGGTGCTTGGGATCGAATCCTGTGTCTAGAATTGCTACTTTGACTCTTCTATCCTTTTCGTGGAACTCGAAGAATGTGTTCCAGGTGTTGATCAGACGGTCATATGTTGGCGACTGAACCATGTGAAGGCTAGAGGAGTCAAACGTAAGGTTATTGCTTTCTTTTTGGGAAGTCTGATGCACATTGACTTACTGTGTGCGCGATGTGGAAAACATTGTGCCGTCAAATGCTCCGCTAAACAAATCTGTGTTGCCGGAATTCCAAAGCGGTTGGTGCATGGCCACTTCACTCTCTGGTACCGTCTCGTCGTTTCCCCCAATTCCTTGTGCCTTGTGATACTCGATTGTGGCTAGTTTGCGACGTTCAGTGTCTTTTATGGTTTCCATAAATTTGGGATTCCGTATCTCTTCAATAAGAACGCGCAAGGTCTTTGTGTGTTGCCCTTCCGCTGCGAGGTCCAGCGCCGTTGAATCGCGGTGTGTCCTGGCAAGTATGTCCGCCTGATGCTCTAACAGAACTTGCACTGCCCTTCTTCGGCCTTTCTCAGCTGCTAGAAGCAGAGGCGTCCAACGATGGTTTGTGGTGAGGCCGTTAACGGCTGCGCCTGCCTGCAAAAGTCTCTGTATGATCGTGTGCTCGCCTCCCCATGCTGCGTGATGAAGTGCTGCCCATCCCGACTGGTCTTTGGTATTAACTAGACCAGAGCCCTCCAGTGCTGACATGTCCAGAGCATATTCGACAACACACCTTCTACCCTTTGCGGCCGCCCAGCATAGCATTGCGGGGAGATCTAGATTTCCGTGCCCATTGAAAAACCGGGAAAACTCGCCACTGCTCTGGAATCTCACTAAATCCGGTCTGTATATTGAATTGTCGCCCCATTTACGCAAGATAGCCATGATTTGGCCACGATGTGTATCATCCAGGGCTTCGGCATATTGGGCAACACCGTTACCCCGCGCATCCTTGGTGTGCCTCGCACCAAAAGCAGTGAGAATCAGAACTATGGCAAGCGACCCTTTTTGGACAGCTATGTGCTGTGCCGTGATCCCATTCGCAGTGATGGCATTGACAGATGCGCCTTTTGCAGCCAGTAATTGCACCGATGCAGGGTTTGTGCGAAGGGCCGCTCTATGCAACGGAGTGTGTCCTCGAAGATTCACTTGATCGGACGTTGACGCTGCATTCAAGTCTGCTCGGTGTTCTATAAGCGTCATCATGACCTTTGTATGGCCGCCCTCCGTAGCAAAAGTCAAGGGCGTGTACCCCATTCTAAGGCTCCGTGCATCGATATCTGCACCACAGCCTAGTAAGGTGTTCACAATAGCAGACTGCCCACATCGTGAGGCCTCGTGAAGAGCTGTACGTCCGCAGGCATCTCGGGCATCGACACAGCTAGGGGAAGCCTTTAATGTTTGAACTACAGTGTCTACGTCGCCGAGCGCCGTCGCCTTGTGTAGAATATCGCTTGCACTCCATGAGACTAGACTTGGAGATTTTCTGCCAGATCTCGTAGGAACCAAGTTTTGTTGTGCCGGGGTTGGTGGGTCGAGATGGCTCATTGTACCCGGATTTCTGGATTCTTTCCTCTCGCAAGCCCTTGTTGGAGCCGACAAGAAACAGAAGCTATTTTAGACACACAGCCCTCTAAATACACCTTACTATGTGTCTAACCATCTAGCCCATCTGAATAGTGTTCCTGACTAATTTATACGTAGTTTAAATAGTGGTAGGATCCATGATGACATCACGTGCTAGTACAAAACATGGTCAGTAGGTTATCCCCGGCTTGGCAGTGTTATTAGTCTGGGTAGTAGTGAACCCTTTATTTATACCTATGAGGGCCGCGTGCGGCATGACTAATCAACAAAAGAAGGACCTATGGCGCAATGGTAGCGCGTCAGATTCCAGTCCCAAAGTTTTCTGTTCAAATTGTGCCAGCTTCAGACTTTTTCCCAGTACTTTTCCTTCTATTTATTATCTATACGGCCCTGCTAGCATACCACGAATAGCGATAGTTTTAACTTAATTATATTTTTAAAAAAATATCTTCATTTTAATACGGTTAAGATTCTACGAAAATTATGTTCAAATTAGTCATGTTAATTATGCAGTATGCTAGCAGGGCCGCTAAAAGCAGTCTCCGCACAGACGAGGAATCAAAAGGAAAGCCGTGTTCCGTACCAACATTCAATAGAATCAATCAATTAACGCATTAGCCATGAAGAGTACGGGGTCTATAGCTGGTGAAATGAAATGGCATATATACCGCTACCCTCAGAAGCCAAATACACTCATGGTGATTGGCAGCATTCTGACGCAACCTGATGACCTAGAGTCGTCGCTGAATTACTCCAGCGGAATTGAGCCGCTGGGACCAGACCAGCTCATGGATCAGACGCAGGCTGTAAGACGGACTGTGAGTTCTGAGCTATCAAGCAATGCTACTTCAAGGTTGAAGGCTATGATCCCCGTGAACCCCTTCATCAGCGCAGGGGCAGGCACCGAAGGAGAGCGGACAAGGCAGCTCGAAGCGACAATGGATGCGCTTGGCGTTCGCGCCCTAGCCATCATGCCCGACACAGCCAAGGAATATATCGATCGAGCATTGGCAACGCCAAGGGTAGCTCAGTACGTGAAGGAGGGTCTATGGGCCCGGTCTCTGTACATGATCGTTGGCACTGCCACATGCAGGAAACTTGTGCTGGAGGACACTCAGTCACGGGTAAAAAGGATTTCGGCGGACCTAGATATCGGCGTCGGCATCCTTGCTCCTAGCGTAGAAGCCGGCGTAGGGGGCTCAAAGGGCCAAGAGTCATCAACAAGTTCAGGAGTAGAAGTCCAAGAAGAGTGTGACTTTGCTTATCGGGTCAGAGAATTTCAGTATTCCAGACGAAAGAGGGGGTTTAAGAACACCAGGGACTGGGTACAGGGTGCAATGTTTACAAATGATCCAACAACAAACTTAGCACCATTAACAAGCGCTGAGGCCGAAGAATTGATGGACGAGATCCCGGAGTTCTGTGGATTCGAGGATGAGGACGAAGACATCACGGAGTAGAGAGAGGCGCGAACTTGCTGAATTTATTAACTCTGATGTGGCGGTCGTGCCTGCAGGAAGGAATAGAAAATCTTACGATAATGAAGCTCAAAGATATGATATATAAACCTATTGAAGAAAACCAGAGACGAGTTGTTTGGAAATAGAAGTCGTTCTGTGAATTCAATTTAACACCCAAGGCACAGAGGTCCTTCTATGAATGGAAGATAAGTGGTCCTCTTTTTATGACCTTTCTTTCCACCTCCGGCGTGGTAGGCCTAAGAGTAGCACCTCTAACCCTCGTTGCTTGCTGTTACACGGGTTAGACTACCCGTTCTATTCTACAGGCACTCTGGCAACCTGAAGTAATGGATAGGCGTAGGACCTGAAGATCTAATCTAGCTGTACGAAGACCATTGGAGGAATCACATGGCCTGTAGGCCTCCTGCAAGGGGAACTAACAGGCCTGATCTGTCAGATATCATAGACCGAAGCCTAACCAGGATTTGGTTATAAATCCATGGACAGTAAGAATTGGGGCTTTCTCAAACTCGCACGTTGAATGCAACATGACACTTCCGTAACTCAAGGACGCGGGACCCCAGATAGGAAGGACAGAGGAGTACCCATCAATTACGCCGCCAAGATTGGTGAGTCAAACCACCTCAGGATAGCCTATCAGCAGTGTAGTTTTAAGGAACCAGACAAGATTGAACACACTAGACGGCAAAAGGGTCAGCGTGGTAGCAATAGAGGCAATCCAAGACTCAAGACGCGAAAACGACTTAATGGACTCTTGAGATCGGGCTTACCATGCGGGGAAGAAGAATGCAATTATTTAATTTACTTCCTCTATCGTATGGTCTTCATAGCGGTGGGTCTGTATTACGGGATACCGCTGCTATCTCCCCAGAAAAGAGATGTTTACATGCTATTTGGATAGGAATGTGTGATGTATAAAGCATTTCCTAACTGGCAGCAGTAGATGGTGGAAACCTAAGAAGTAAGGCGTTAGAAAAGTGGCGTGCTCAGCACCGCCCTAGCACCACGCATAGTACTCATTGTTAACCCAAACTGGCGCCTCATCTTTGCGATCGCCATCTTCTCTAAACCATAGCACACTCGCAATACTGTGCTCATGCCGCTCAACCTGAGTGGCACCGAGGTCGCTCTGTTCCAGAAGGCTCTGCACCAATGGAGATGGCTCCCACA
Source organism: Nemania bipapillata (assembly GCA_029590615.1). Lineage (NCBI taxonomy): Eukaryota > Fungi > Ascomycota > Sordariomycetes > Xylariales > Xylariaceae > Nemania > Nemania bipapillata. The sequence goes on along the minus strand of JAPESX010000419.1, from coordinate 1,894 downwards.
ATTTCACCTGATCCAGGCGCCACTTTGCGGCCTCCGCCTGGGCAGTCTGGAGTACAGCCTTCAGCGATGCCGCCTGCTCCATGTATGCATTTGTAGCAGGTACTAACTGGCCCTCATGCGGTCGATTGGCAGTGGTATCGCCCTCTACCACGAGACGAAGGATGTAGAGGACATTCCCGCCATCCTCTCCCCCCTCGTCGGGATGGTCCGGGTGCCCGTAGTAGCGACGCACCCATACAGCCCAGACCTGCTTACCAGGGTTTCCAGCGATCGCCCCCTTTGCCTCCGCTTTCTTCCCGAAAATGTAGTTGACAGCAAAGTCCTCTTTTCGGATATGCCATAGCATGTGATCAAGGTCCGGCAGGATGACCATGCGCTTCCGCGCCGTGCTGGGCATCGCCATGGCCGTACGGATCATGGCCTCGTCCCTTCTGCAGAGGGCTTCAAGTTCCGATTCAGGGACCAGTTTCACCAGTGGTGACTTCTCCATCTCAACACACGGGAAAACGAAGTGCCCGTTTTTAGGGCTCGGCAGCCAGCCTGCCTTGGCGTAGTATTCTTTTCCAATACCCGAGTACAGGACGCTAGCAATGCCCTTGCCATATTCAGACTGCCATCCATGGAGTACCTTAGCCAGCTCGTTCATGTGGCGAGTTCCGTAACCGCGACCGCGGTACTTGGATGGGCAGAAGACGCTAGCGACCCCGTGAACAAGGCCCTCCTCAACTTTCCCCCATTCATAGCTAACGAGGCACCGCTTCCGAAAGCTCTCACATGAACAAAAGATCTGCCGCCGGTTAGGCGGTAGAGTTTTATCAACGAGAACCCAAGTTGTCATGTTTCTATTCTGCGCAAGAGGGACCGTTGCAAGGTACTGAGATTGGGTGATGTAGAGAGGTATAGTCAGCGAATCCTTCCATGAGGCCGAGTTATTTGACCAGATTTGAGTGCATTCCACTGGAGTGGGCTGGCTAAGGCATAAATCAGGCGATTCAGAGGCCAAAAGAATGGTAGTTAACCCCATACCTGTTATTATTAGTTTTGCTAGAGTTGGGGGAACTCTAACTGTCGATTACTTCCAGAAATCCCTGAAGAACCATCATCATTCAGAACAGTGCACGCGGTAGATCAACCATATGTGAAAGCGGGAATAGGCGCCATTAGCAAAGGTGTAAAGCCTTATATAATTACCAGCTAGAGAGGCTTAAAATATAAAAGGTTGCTAGTAAGGTTAGACCTTGGATTGTTATTGATCTATTTAGGCCCGCGTATCTATTGCATATAAATAAATTTTGCAGACTTAATATTATGGTCTATTAGCTATAGCTGCTAGCTTATATAATTATTTGTATAACTTGGGTACAATATCCCGCCCGTCCCTGCGGCGGTTCTCTGCGGCTCTAAATTTGCCATAGTTCCTGGTCGCAGCAGTTCGGTCGGTGTGACCTGAACTGCTGCTGAGCCACGCTGCGCCACGCTGTCGTGTAACATGAGACGCACGAACTGCTGCTGCGCCTAGCGAACCGCTACTAGCCACAGGAAACTCCTGGCAAGCCACACATGTACTAACTGCCTGGCTGGCCTGCGCTGCACTGACTGGCTGGTTGATTAACTGCGCTGCACTTGATTAACTGCGCTGCATGTACACACCTTTGCTGGCCGATTGATTGACTGGCTCCTTGGCTGCTTGATTGACTACGCTGCACTTACTTGTACTGACTGATTGACTGACTAGTAGATTGACTGCGCTGCACTGACTGACTGATTGACTGACCGGCTGGCTGATTGATTGACTGGTTGATTGATTGACTGGTTGATTGATTGACTGGTTGATTGATTGACTGGTTGATTGATTGACTGGTTGATTGATTGACTGGTTGATTGATTGACTGGT
>JAPESX010000418.1:0-18737 GCA_029590615.1 Nemania bipapillata | reverse complement strand
TGGGCAAGGAAGACACAGGGAGCACGCGACACGGAAAGACGGTCAATTGACTTCGTAGGCTTGGCAGGAGAAAGCCGTCAACGGGTAGTTCTTGTACCTAATGGTTGGCCGATCTGGCGCAACAACACTGCGATCTCGAGAAGCCACTGTTGTATCTCCTGGGTAAGCAACATCCATCGCGTTAGTTAACAGACCATTGAATCTTAAGGTGCGAGAAATGGACTTGGCGCAGCGTCCAAGTAGGTGTTCCTGGAGAATAAAAAAATACTATGTAGACCTCTTTGATGGAATGGTGCTATACTACAGAATATACTTAGGTACCGACATTAATACTACTACCTAAGGTAGGTATGTACCGTAGCATACTGAGGTACGGCTAATATATGGTAGGACATAGCTCAAGGCAACCTAAGCAAATCAACCAATAGGATACCAGCGCATACTCCAAAAGCAGTAAGAAAATATCTCCCCAGCTCGCCATGTCGTCATTGTGTCCAGGACGAATCTTGTCTTTACTTGGGTAATGCAAAGAGTCAATGACGACAATAAGTGTGGCTTTGGCTTGGTCATGTTCACCGTCGCTTTGTTGACGCTCCTTATTTTGGGCATTTGAGCTACTCGTCTATGCCGAAATAGGAACAACAAGAGAGAAAATGACCACGTATTACATCTCTCGCTACCAACGATTCGCTGAAAGGAAAATGGATGAGTTGCACGTGTCGTTGGTGTATCGTATGCGCAGTCGGTACCTAGCATAGTAGCATAGAATAAATAGGCGGTACGTATACCACGTCATCAAAACACCCGATTGTCTTATTATTTCCGTCACGGCCTTTCCAGGCTCTTCTATGCCGGTTTGCAGGACAAGTATGTACTAGGTATTGTATGGACGCATAGCGCATAGACATGTTCAGGCCCCAAGCCGAACCCCGATGCAGGCTACCAATACTGTACAGTACATCCTTTCCATGAACCTAACCAAGTAATTGCATGTTTCGGCCACACCCAGAAAATGATCCCCTCCCTTCCTCCGTCCCTCCATTGCCTCATGCCTCCCTGGCTATAGCTACAAGTATACGCTGCGTACAGAATAGATAGACTAAGCGTCAAGTGACAAGGTTAGCCCTGATCTTCTCCCCCACTATGGGTCTTCTTCATGTTATGACGTTGCAGCTTGGGAATTTCCGATGCAGCGTGCTATGCTGCATCTATTGTATATCATATCATGCCCACCTTTGTTGAAATTCCATTCCTTCGTAGGAACCTTCTTTTGCCCCGTTCCATCTATATAAGTGTACTATCTCCTAGGCTAACCGGATGAGTGAACATCACAACGCAAATCAAATACAGAATACGCTGTGAACACCGGCTTACAAACTGCGGCACGCTCTTGAAAAAAACAACCACAATGGCTCTAACATTCGCCCCCATAGTCCACATTGTGGCGGCTATCTTCTCCATCATCGAGCTCGGGCTCACAGCATACTGTATGTGCCTCCGTCTTTGCCTGCACACACCACTGTTCTCCCTCTCCCTCCTACTAGGGAGTTAGATGGAACACCGCTGACTTGCAAAACCAGGGGCTAGCCTCTTTCACTATGGCTACGAGAACTACTCCCCGTCGAGTGTGAACTTCATGATCTTCGCCTCGGTGTGGTCACTCCTGGTGCTGATCTACATCGGCTTGACGCCTCTCTACATGACCTCTGTCTTCCACCGTCTTGCCGCACTCGCGCTCAACATTGCGACGGCCATCTTCTGGTTTGCCGGCTCGATTGCCGTAGCTGTCTGGTTCGGCGGGCCTTACGACTGCCGGGGCAGCGCCGGATGCTCAGCTGCTGAAGCGGCTATCGCATTCGGGTTTTTCCTTTGGTATGCTGCTCCCTTCTCATAATCTGTGCGGACAGTAGATGTCGAGGCTAGGGATCTCAATTTCTAGCTCGCAACATTGTAGTTGTCAATGGAGGAGAATGAGATACACAGAGATTCAGATTAGGGGTGGAACATCGTGATGATGGCGAAATTAGTTGAGAGAATGCTGACCCCAACCGCGCAATTAGGGCACTTTTCACCTTCCTTGCCGTTGTCGACAGCATCGAATCCCTGCGTCGCCGCGGCCACCACGTCGACACGTCGAAGCCAACGAATGCGTACCCCGGAGCGTAAACCCCAACCTCCCGTTTAATTCTCCCTATTCACTCCACATCACCCCACATCACCACCACCATGCTCACGACCATCACTCTTAATACTACTTCTACTACTAAAAATTATGCTTTCGAATTCCATGGCAAAAGAAAATCTTGGCGTTTCGGCGATGGGAAATAGTAATGACCTCTCAATAATACCCTGTATTCTCCTTCTTTGCTTGTCGTCGTCGCTATACTCACGACTTACGGATTTACGGTTTGTGGTTTGCGGCTTACGGCTCATGTTTCATGCTTCACTCAGACTTGATGTCGTAGGGAGAAACTGTAGAGTATAGTGATAGGTTAGGCTGGACAATGATTGCTATAATCTAAGTCGTATAGTTATGTATTAAATCGTCGTCATATCAGTGGTGCTTTTAGTAATACCCAATTGAATATTTTCCCCTCCTTCTTAATTCATAATCGAGTCACTATCCCTTTATGCCCAGAAGGTGCCTAGAATCTGTGCACTATTTTGTTATTAATTTAGCTAGTTTTTAGTATGAAGGCATAGACAAGTGATAGAATAGTCTAAAAAGCGGCTTGTAAAACCGTAGGTATCATTAAATTTTCATTTATGTCTAAGCATATTATCTTCCCCGTAGACCTTAGTATACACCATAACCAGAAAAACTACCAACCTGGTGATCATAGGAGTAGACCAACTTCCTCTGAGTCCGTAACACCGATAATACAAAACGGTATCAGTCTAGATACATGGGCTACGCCGACCTGGCCCACCAAACAACGCTATTCTAAAATGAGATTTGAGAAAACAAACCGTACAAGTTCCGAGGCGTTCGTGCACCTATACTGTCTGGAAAGATATGGTGTATTTTCCCTATTTCGTCCGTCCTGCCTTCTCGCCCCAACAATCCCCCGTCTTGCAATCGAACTCAACGCGATGCCACGCTGTGGCGAGGTTGCCCCGAAGGTTATATATGCTCTTGTGGCTCTCGGGCTGCGTGTTATAGGCATCGTCTGTGGCCTTGACAACGAAAGTGGTCTTCGCCTCGCCGTCGGTGTTGTTTATTTCGGGCAAGACACCCTCATACACCCAGCGCTTCCAGCACCATGTCTGCGATCCCTTCTCCTGTTCCGTGTCATCGAGCAGCTTCGCCTGATCCCAGTTGGCGCCGCCGTCGAGACTAATATCCACGCGCTGGATCTCCCGCCCGCCGCCCGAGTAAGCGTAGCCTTCGATCTGGACCACACKGCCGCCGGCNGNGCACTGCACGGGGGCGTCGTTGAAGTCGCTCTGCAGCTGGAAGGCCACGCGGCTCTCGTCGAAGTCGCCGTCGGGCGGCGGCCAGGTCTTGCCGCTCGAGATCTGCGTCAGCGTCCAGTTGAGCCCGCTGAACACCCACGGCTGCGGCTGCGCGTGCCCGATCGCGTCGAGCGCTGGGCAGAGATCCGCCACGGCCGCTCCGGACAGGGCGGCGAGGAGGAGAAGGCAGGACGAGGTGGTAACCTTGGGTGCCATGGTGAGTTGAGTAAACCTGGTGTGCGAGCGAACGAGGCCCTCAATATTCCTCGTGCGGAAATCGCCCCCTTTAATAATCGTATGTCGACTTGCCTTTTCTTTCTCCAACCCTTGTGCTCCCAGCCATGGTGTCTCCTTATTCGATCCTTTTCACCCCATCGCAGCAGATGAGTAACATGTTAATTCTGCTCCTTCTCCTCCTGCTCTCCTAGCCCTCCTTATTCTCATTTTCCTCTTCGGGTAGTTCACGACCCTCGCGGTTACTATATAACCGCGATGATCCAGTTCGCTTATCAATATCCCGCACTTAGGTTAAGTGCCCAGGAAACCCAGGGCGGAAAGAGGGAGGTAACACTTTTGAATCCACGCGCGCGAGCGTCCACCGAACACACCGACCCGACCGATCGAAGGCGACGTTACAATGGCGCTCCACGGTGCTGCTAGCTCCATCGTCCCAGGAGAAACTCTTAGCATCATGCCCGCCGGTTCGAACGAGAAGGAGAAGGGGCGGCCTCGACCCTCCTACTGCCCGATCGGGACGTTCGGCGGGAGTGGGCAACCAACAACACCACACACCCACCCTGTTGAATCGTGTCATTGCCCACCGGTTGTAACCTGCGAGCTAGGTTCAATGGAGAAGGCGTGCAATCCCCGTTTCGGGTCCGAGCATTGGTTCGGCGAGGGACGAGATTAAGTAAGCCATTACTCAGGTTACCAACCGACCCTCGGAGCCATCATTAGCCTATCTTACCAACCGGCGGCTTGGCTTTGGTGTAGGTATGTGTGCATGTATATGTCTTGTTTGTTATTGGAGAAAGAAGAAAGAATAGAAACTGGTTGATATGCCAACTTATAAGGATTACGATATGGAATACTTACCAATAGGTCATGAAGAAGACATTATCTAGTCCTCTTTCACATTTTGCCACGATATTGTACCGCGAATAGTGAACAGTACCGTAACCAGCGGTCAACACCATCCCTCTTGGCTGAACCTCAAACCATGTTAATAAGATGGATAATATTGCAGGCTTGGCAGAGTAAAAGAGCTTTATTTCAAGCTCCGAGGTTACGCCTTACCTTTCTTAAGCTTTCACACACTAGTCAACCGTAAGGAATAATTAGGGAAATGCGTGCGGCTAGGATTCCTACAAATTTTCTACAAGATAGTAAAGTAGTAATTCAATAGTAGAGCAGGCGTTTGCAAAATGAGTACCGAGACATTTCCCGATCATCATATAATCAAAAATATATCCCGTCGAACTATGACCAATTTTGGTCGGCCCTATTTCCTCTGGCTGTCAACTTTTGCAAGAGCAAACATATAGACGACCAGGAATCTGAAAGTCAACATGTTGGCATGTTATTTTTGTCTTCCTTCCTTGTCACATGTTATACGGCGGTCTGGACGGCGAAATGATGCTCAATATAGATATGAACATGTCGTAGGCTAGATGCGACTATAACACCAATCCTATTTATGGCACCATCTGTGACTTTTTATCCCGCCTCTTAGCGCGAAACTCTTGCATGCTACGCCTCGTTTCCCTCTCGCTCTGCGTATTATCGTCGCCCTCCTGTTCAACCTTGACGATGTCGCTCGATCGATCCGTCTCTCTTTCGTCCGTGCTCCTACTCTCTTCACGCGGTGCCTTCTTGCTGCTTAGTACCTCTTGAATAATCTTCTTGCCTTCGTCTATTTCACCATTGGTGGCTCCGCAACCCATACATTTCCACGCCCCGAGCTCAGCGACGTTCCTAACGCCTGGCGGTGCCTGGCCATTCACAAGGCGACATTTGTTGCATATTAAAACAATGCGGTTCTTGGGTGCCGTTTCATCCTCGCCCATCATGAGATCCAAAATGCGATCATACCAGCGAGGAGGTCCGGTATTGGGCTCATATTGATTGTATGTTGGCGGGAGGGGACCCGCGTTGGGGGCGAACTCTTCGATGGGCTGTGGTGGTGGTGACGATGGGATCGGATCAAGACGCGAGCCGGAAAGCTGACCTGGCCTATTCGACGGTACGCCCGAAGCTGTCGATGGCCTTTGGATATTAGCCGTAGGTGGTAGAGGAAGATGGGTTCTCCCCGTGAGATGGCTAGAGTCGATGCTTTGACGGTGTTTCTTCCTCGAGCCGTCGTGATCTTGTGCCGATGTGCCCTCGCTAGCATCCTTCTGATGTCTTGCCTTGTTGCGCTTCTCCGTTGCCCCTCCATATTTCTCGAGCAGTTCGAGAGTCGAGTCATACTTGGTAGCATCTTTGAGCTTCTGAATAGCTGCAGATCGATCGGCTTGTCGGTCCTTGAGGCGCCTCTCAAGAGTATCTAGTCGAAAAGTGTAGTATGCATTTGCGGCTGCGCGGATGACATAAATGCTAGTTCAAGGTCAACAATGCATCCACACGACGGCGAACGGGCAAGGTGAAGGTGGCTATAGATCTTACAGTACGGGGCCCCCAGCCATACCAGTCCATTCCCAGGGACCTAGGTTCTGCCATCCTACCACCAGGGTCAAGACAATGGCATAGACGAGGTATGCAAAGGCGAGGTAGAGCGTCCACAAGAGTTTAATGCGGCGGGAGCTGTTGCGCACCCGTTCTAGTTGGGCTTGGGTATTGGTGATCTTGGTCGAGAGGGTAGCAAGCGTCTTCTCGAACTCAGCTGGCGAAAAGTCGTCGCCCTAGAATTTTTATACGGGCATGATCAGCGACATGGCTAGGGTTTCGACATTGGCGAGTGCCTCAGCTAAAACCTACCTTCCAGGGCCAGAGGGACACCATAGTGTTGCTACCTAGGTTCAAGGAGGGAAGGGAAGAGGGAGAGGGGGCTAGATCACAGGATCATGGCGGAAGCTATGTACGCAATAACCATAGAAAGAGAAGGTACAGAAAGAAAGGCAGAGAGGCAGAGTGGCAGAGATACAAGGAAGAGGGGTAACGACAGGTACGTATGTAGGTAAAGTATGATGAAGTAGGTATAAAGTAAGTAAATAGTGGGAAAGTCGGGCGGTGGGAGTGGTGAGTGGTGGAAAGGTGGTCTCGAAGTGTTGGGAGCTTTGAGTATTGCACAGTCAGTAAGTAGTAGCTTGGGTAGCTGCAGCCTAGGTCTAGGTCAGATACGTGGAAGTTCCGCGTTAGCTATTTTCTGTGGATAATAGAAATGAATGCTGGACAAGGGCAGGGAATTAGGTAGATATTCGAGTTTGCACCAGCCATCTTAATGCTATTTTAGAATAACAACAACAAAGAGGATAAAGAAGGGGTCACAAGAGGAAAGGAGAAAATAGTGATCGAATCATGGCCTTGTTCTACCTTGTCTCTCTATCTAAAGTGCAGCCTGATCAAGCTGTCGGTGTCGGATCGGTGTTCTGTTTCTGTGCGCTGCTGGTGTAAATTGAGCTACCTANTGTATGTACCTACAGACTACAGGACACAGGTACCGATATACCTAGCATGAAACAACAGGGGAGAAATACACGTGAGAGTCTCCAAATACGGCTAGCTTTCCCCAAACCCCCAAACTAACCGTATTTATAGTAGGCTAAGCCAAACTGTCCATTGTCCCGATTAGGGAAATATCGCAACTTGCCAACCAATCCAATTATATACACCACAGTAGACTAGACTTCACAAGAAACAATAGTATTCTTTCTTCCAGAAAAAAAAAGGGAAAAAAAGTTGGCATAAATACCTCCCCAAAGAGATGAAACTCACTTGAGGAAATAAAGGGGCATAGAACACAGATTATCTCTTTTTCTAATTAGGCCGATAAATGCATGTAGCTAGATCTTGTTAATCTAGATTACTGGGTTTTATTATGTTTTTTAGGAACGATGCTTGTCTTATGGTCTCCCAGCGGATATCTCTTATTTATGTGTATTTATCACTGAAATAGCTGTCTATTTCATGTTAAATGCTACCTCCACCATAAGATCACACATAACTCTCGCAAAATTAAATCGCAATCCTGTTTACCTCATATTCATTAGGTACAAGCTATACCGAGGAACATTAGCAACTAAAGAAGTCAAAGGGAAAAAAAAGGGATGTAAGTGGGTGGTCGTCTACCTGATTGCACCTTTTGGCCTAAAGAGTAAATCGCTCCATCCCTTCCCTCCACCGCAAAAATAAGTCAAAAGTAAAGTGAGAATGCATTGGTGAGACTCTAGCGCCTTCTAGGCCGAAGTAAAAAGTAGTAGTGTGACCAGCGTACTTGACCACCTGTTATGGTAATCTTCCTATAGCCTCCACGTCAGCTACACATGTCTCGTACTCTGTAACGGAAATGCGCAAGGTCATATACAACGGAAGCAATCTAATTTCTAGAAGTGTGGTAAGGGTATTATCACTACCTTTCAAGTTCCAAACTTGCAGGACAAAGATTTCTGAGTGTTTATAATGCGTTAAAGGAATTAACCCCATAGATATCTCTATTTGAGGGCACATTAAAATGGTTGATTTGATATTTTCCACTACTGAATAATTAACGCGTGTGTTCCTCTTTATTCGACCACAATCCAGAGCCACCAAGTGAACAAACAATGTTTTCAAACACTCAAGATTGCCTAGCTCGGACAACATAACGAGATAACTAAAACCGAACACTGCTGCTAAGGTTGTATTGTACACCCGAACTATGCACCCTGTACCTAAACAATTATTCCTGTACACGTTAATGATGGTGTCACGGAACAGGAATGCAACGCCATACCACAACACCACAAAAGTAGAATGTTGTCAAGTTGGGAACTTGACCATTTGCAGTCACTTATATGGCTTACGGTTAGGACCGTAACAGATGGTTAGAGGCGGCTCGGAGGTAGGGGGTTTGTTATTTAGAGGGTATCTAGTAGCTATAGCTGTCTCTTCCTGATATCTGCTCTAACGCAAAGACAGTTGTATAATATGGGTTGATTGGGAACGTGGGTGGATTTATCCTCGTCCGCCACATTATCCAGAATGTTAACAATAGCATTAACCTACTTGAGAGGCTCTTATAGCGGCTTCGTCCCTAATTCGTGGTATTATTAAAGTATGACCTAGTGCTATGCACTTTGAGAGACGTTCATCTAGAGAATTTAAATCCATGGTGGTTTAAATATTGGAGGCTGTTATACCCTTGTCTGATAGCTATCACTATTTTGTTTCCTACTAAGAATTTTTAACTAATACTTGGGCCAAGAAAGATATCAAAGGCTTAGTCCAGCTGCCGTATACAACTTAACATACGTAATGTTGCTACGTAGTGTCCTCATATAGTATAATGAAGGATCGGGTTTGTAGACACATTATAACCTTAGGTAGATATTAGGTCCTAGTACCTATCTACGGGCTTGTCTGGTAGGTAGTATTGGAAACTTTGAACCTATCCTAATTAGGAAAATTCTTCAATAACCCACGGTAATGGATGTGGAGGTACCTACCTACTTAGGATTAGGTAGGTCCCTGCCTACCTACCTAGTAGTAAAACCCAGGTACTGCAGTGAAACTGCAGCCGCATCGACAACTACAAGTACATAATGGATAGGACAATGTCTATTGTCTACGTACCATCAATCTGACTTCGACGTATACGCCAGGGCTGTGTCTCACCTAGCCAACATTTTGTCTTGCTGTCTCTCGTTAGCTACTTTACCCTGTTTATCTCCCCTGACAGGCAATTGTAATCATTAATAGGATAGTATCCTACTGCCAGGCATTCATTCTATTAGTGCAATGCACTGTTGATTGATCACATATTATCGTCTATTTCTCTTTTTGGACGGCCGCCCCGGGCTGTGCTAATGATCGTAAAGAAACATCATATCCCATCCACCACCGGCCATTAGGACTACCAGAGCCCTCGACGTTTGCGAGACCTCGCCTAGACGACTGCACCTTTCAACTGAACTTGGCGCATGGAGGCGAGTCGCGTCGCTAGCCCCCCAGGTCTTTACGAGAAGAGGAGAGAAGAGAGCGTAGGAAGCTCCAAGACAGGACGAGCGAGCAAGCCGCCATGTTTTCTGTAAGGATCTCCGTCCACTTGCGACTGTGGGCCTGGCTATTCAATTGCTCATTTGCCTGCTTGCTTGCTTGCTTGCTAACCGGCTTTGTGCTACGTCTCTAGAGAATCAAGGATGCCATCGACCGTACCTTGGCTGAAGAGCAGGCCCGTCATAAGGCTTCCAACGAACGCCAAGCCAACGCTGACGAATCCGCTGCGACGTTTTCAGCACAGCCCAAGCAGCCTGCCCTGGCCGGTTCTACAAACCCAGACCCGGCCGTCTTCGAAGCCGCTTTCAAGTTAGAGGACGAGTCCGAACCCTCGAGTCGCGCTACTACCCCGAAGCCCGCCGTGTCTGGGGGGGATACAAAGGGCAGTTCCGGTAAAAATGGCCCAGGAAAGAACAACGCAAAGCAGGGGCAAAATGACGATACCGAGAAAGCCGCAGGCGCTGATACATCTAAGCCCAGCGATCCTACGGCGGCTACGCCTCCGGACATACCACCTAATCTTAAGTCAAGGCTTAAGAAGCTCGATAGGCTGGAGGCTACGTATCAGGGTAAATAGTAGTTCGATTGTCTTGCTACTCCAGGCCCTTAGCTAAGTCTTGTTTTACTTTAGAACTTCTTCGGTCCTACCGAATAGCGCATTCGCGGATCGAGCCTTTCGAACGAGCCCTTCGAGAGAACACCCCACTCACCAGCATCAAGGATCCAGCTGCCTTTGTCGAATATCTGAACCAGTTGAATCTAAAGACCGATATGGTATTAGAAGAGATGAAACGTATATCTGCCGAAAGAGATGAGCTGAAGAAAAAGAATGCCGAACTTGACGAGGCGATGCTTGCTTCTCTAAAAAACGAAGTGTCTAGTCTTAAAGCTGCAAAAGCCGATGCGCGTGAAGGGGCCGAAACAGAGGATATATTCTCTTATGATGACGAGATCCCTACACTTCAAGCTGCACTCCGCTCCCGAGATGATGAGATCACGGAATTAACCTCGCAAATCGGTAAACTCCGTATAGAATTGGATATCGCTAAGGAAGTAACTGAATCTAGTACTACTATGTCAAACTCGAGTTCGAGCACGGTTGTTCCTGCTACGCAGAATGTAAATGAGGTTGACGCGTCAACCCGGCGCAGACTAGAGGCTCAAGATGCTGAAGTAAAGTCACTTAGAGAAGCGCTTGAGCAGAAGGAAAAGCAACTCGTAGACACGGAGGCAAAGGTGGAGAATGAGCGATCTGTCTATGCTTCTATGCTTTCGGAAAAGAAAACTGAAATTGAGGGGCTAGAGGTTTCAATCAAGGAACATAAGATTACGAGCGAGCGACTCTCTAAAGAGCTGTCGGAGTTGACGAATAGCGCACATAGCAATCTTGAAGCCCAGGAGAAGACCAACGCGGAAAGCAAAAGAAGAATTGAAGAGTTGACCAAGGAGCTTGACTCGATTTTGAAGAGACCCGAGGCAGACAACGAGTCATTATTTGTGACGACCCCGACGACCCCGGCGACCCCTATGACGACTGGTTCTGGTAAAAAGAACAGGAGGAAGAAGAAGGGTGGCGCTTCTGCCCAGACACAGGCGGGGGTTGCCCCTAGCCCATCACCAGAGTCGCCGCAATACGCCTCTCCCACCACCCTTGATATCGAAGACCTGAGGGCCGAGGTTTCTAAACTCAAGGATAAGATCACTGAAAAGGACTCGGAGATTGAGAAGTTATCCCAGCAGAGGAAAACTGAGGCAAACCTCCGCGGAGAGATCACAAACCTACAGGAAAGCCTTGTTGATGTTGGTGAAGATCTCGTGGAAGCGAAGGAAAGGATTAAACAGCTTGAGACTGAGAGGTCTGAGCTACAGTCTCGAATTTCTGAGCTGGAACAGGAACTCAGCTCCTCCGCAGCCACCATAGAGTCTCATACTGAGCTAGAAACACGCATCACCTCGCTGATGAAGGAATTGGATGAATCGAAGAGTCAGTCCAAGACCTTGCAATCCGATTTAGGAGCTGCGCAGAAACTCGCTCTAGATCGTTTTAAGAGCATGGCGAATCTGAAAGACATTGCGGGCAAGGCTCTAACTCAAGTCAAGAGCCTTCAGCAAGACTGTGCCACACTGGAGACTACGAAAGAGGAGCTCGCATCTAAACAAAATGAGATACGCACCATTGAAAAACGAGAGAAGGACGCGAAAGCTGAGCTAGTTCGTGTTACAGGTGTCCTCTCTGACCGTGACTTCGAAATAAAGCGGCTGCAGGGCCAAATCTCGAGTGAAAGGACGCTGAAGGCAAAGCTAGAGGATGAGAAGCGAAAATTAGGTCGTGATTGTCGGCGTTTGGAAAGCGAGAAGGCTGAGATGGCGACTAAATCAAAAAAGACAACTGAGGAAGTCGAGACGGCGCAACAAGAAGTGGCCAGCCTGCGGCCAAAAGTCAAGCAACTCGAGGATGAAGTGGCTAAGTTGCAGAAAGAAAATAACGTTGCCAAGGAGGATGTAGATTTGAAGACACAACAGTACAACAACGCCCAAGGTCTGTTGGCGGCGATGCGTGATCAATCATCAGAGCTCTCGATGCAATTGAAAGAGGCGAGGGACCAAGCTGACAGCCTGGAAGAAGAAAGAGCAGAGACGCAAAAGCATCTCACGGAGAGAACACGCGAAGCGGAGAGCATGCGCCGAATGCTGGCAGGGGTGAACGAGCAGGCCGACGCCAATCTTCGTGATATGAGGTCACAAATGGAGGCAGCCAAGGACGACTATGACCGGGCGGTACACGAGTCTGCCACTCTGGCTAAACAACACGCTCGTGACGCTGAGGAGCTCAGAAACAAAGTGCGTGATCTAGAGCGCGACGTCAAGGTTCTCGGCAACGAGAGGGAGGACCTCAAAACACGTGAGAAGGAATGGCGTCAGCAACGGGAGGAATTAGAGCAAACCAAGGGGAAGACGGTAGCTGAAGTTGCGGATTTGCGTTCTACGGTATCGGCTTTGCGTTCAGCGCTGGAGGCGTCTGAGCAACAGTTCCGTGACGCAGAGAAGCAGAGGGCTGATTTGAAAAAGCTCCTCGATGAATCTCGCAGCCGATATGAAAGAACAAATACGGAGCTTAAGAGTTTACAGTCACGGCTCGCTCCGGGCAGCGGGCCTAGCATGGCAAAGACCGGACGATCGAGTACCGATTCCACTAGAAGTACCTTCACGGGGTCACATGCTAGAGGAATATCTGGTGGGGCGGATATCTCGTACCTCCGGCAAATCTTCCTCCAATTCCTCGAGGTTAAAGATGACAAATTGCGAATACAATTGATCCCCGTACTTGGAAAACTGCTAGGATTCGATAAGTACGGCTGCCTCTGACTTCCCTTCGTTCATCCCTCTTCTCTGTAAGCGCCCTAACTAATACACTACGTTTCTAGGAGCGAAGAACAACGAGGATTAACTGCTCTTCAACCTTCGCAGAAGCCAAGTAGATAGGGTTTTGGTTTCTAGTGAAGGAGAAGGGGAGGGGAACTAGCGGCACTTGCTAGAATGTATCAATATCAAAATAGCATAGCGAGAGGCGTTGATGCGGATTGTGCATTACTATCATTAGATAGCGTCTCTAGCATGTATTCATGCACGGGGCGACGGAGGGACTTGTACTTATTCATTGGTTAAGGCACGTGCTTAGTAGCATGATGCCAGGGGGAAAAAAACTATCTAGGTATTCAGCACCTATCTACCCATGTACGTGCTAGTTTTGACAAGCTTCTATGAGCATGTGGTGGCTCCGATTAGCCATAGGTGGTCCTTCAGGTTCCCCACGGATGCTGGCGGGTGAGTCGGATGCAGTTTTTGCCTCGGATTAGAGTCCAGTCCGGAGCGGGAGAACACGGCTTGCCACGGCGAACTTATGAGGTCCAATTTAGTCTAGATGAGAGCGTCGAGCCTTCAATTTCCTGTACATCCAGGAATCCAGGAAAGAATACTCACCTCGAATTTTGCTCATTAGCGGTTTAAAGTTTCCTTTCACGAAACCAAGTCGCAGAGGAGGACTACTTGCGTAGATTGGACGCTTCCCAAGTGAGTAAGTAAGTAGGTGAGTGAGTCAGCGATTGAGTGACTCAATTGACGGCATTTGCAGTAGACGCATTTCACAGCAATAAGCCAGCATAAGTCAGAAGGGCAGCATGCTTGATCGAAGGGTATTCACGCCTTTCGACATTGTCAAGGAGATATGGGCACACCTCGACCTCCCACCCGCCGCCCTTAGGCCTAGCCGCGGCGGCCGGCCTCGCTCGACGCGTAGGCGCGCCGGCTAGGTCTATAATTCGGAAGGGCCTATAGGGCTAAAAAGCTAAAAAAATAGATCGTTCTAGGTAATAATTTATTTAATTTTATTTTAATCAGAAGCTGCTATTCGAGTCCTAGTTCAAGTGGCCGGCTATAACACACGAAAGCGCACCAGCCAGGCCTCGAGTAAAAGCTTCTGCTTCCCCCAATATATGCGTTTAACCTACTACCTCGTACGTGCCCTGTTTTGTGCTGTAAATTTTCATTTAACTTATTTCTGACTTTCTTTGGTGCGAGTACCTGTAACAAGAAGTTATATACAACAACGACCTCCCAGAAAGCATACCTCAATGGGCCACTTCGCCGCGACCCTGCAGCCAATACGTATTCGCCTACAGCTTACTCCCTAAATTTGCAACTACAGAAAGCCAGGAATCATTGTTGCGCCAAGACGTGCAGCTAGGTAGTGGGTGAAATGGTTTGCACGGTAGGGAGGTCTAGAGCACTATCTACATTGCCAGCTCTATCTAAATCTAGCAGTATTCATCCGAATCATGTCTGCTGTCGCCCGCTAGTTTGAGGGCCCTACTAGTCGTTGAACTTCTGCGTCACTAACGTAATGCAAGCCACCCTCACATCGGTAACCTGCACCATCGCGCGTCCACGTGAACCCGTTGGAGCAGCGGCCCATCTTCCGAATGGCATCCTGGATCTTCTCCTCGCGCTGCAAGAGCGTGCGGGCCTCCATGTACTCCTTGTCGATAGCGTCATACTGTTGTTGCAGTAGACGCTCCGCGTCCGTCTCGTTTTCCTGGGTAAGCCGCTCGCGGGCTTTTTTCCACCGCTCTTCCAGGTCCTGGAACCTCGTCTGTGCTTCGATTTCAGCTGTCTTGGCTTTCTGCATTCGCTCCCAGTTGGCGTCTGAAACCCCATCCTCGCGTACGGCTACTTTGTCTGCTTCGACCTTGTTCTGTCTTGGGACTTCCCCCTGACTTGTATCTATTCGAGCATGGGCGGCTTCCATTCTTGGCTGTAATCGCTCCCGGTAGCTGCTGGTATCGATCTTATCTTCTGTACTGGTTTGATCTTGAGGTTGACCCTCGGGATTGCATTCGGTGGCAATGCGCATTGAAGGCGCCTCTTTCGATTCCATGTAGAATGGGACAGGTGTAACCGTTGATTCTACCCTCAAATGATCCGGTCCCTCAGGCCCTGACTCTCTGTGGCGCACCCTCTGTCCTGCGAGCTTCTTCTCCATACAGCTGATGACGAGCGCCGAGAAATGGGCCTCCATCCCCTGGTTATCCAGATCATTCAATTCGAAGTGCCTCCCCCGGATTTGTCTCGCAAGATGCTTCACGTCACGCGCGTTTGCCCAGCTTGAGCTAGACTGCATGTCAGAAAAGAGTTGCTTCATCCTGACACGAGTCGGTGACTCCGGATTGAATGTAAAGCTGGCGCTGTCAACAATACCATCTCTTGCCAGCTCCCGACCCAGCAGTGCTATACAATCTTCCGGTGAGATGTGGTTAAAGGTGACCTCTTCGGAGAAGACGCTCGACACCGCTGACGATTGCATTAGCTTATCTAGATTCTTTTCATCACCCGCTAGAACGACGACTATGCTCCGTTGGTGTGCTGGCTCAGAGAGAAACCGTGTCAACTCGTTGATTGCCTCGGTTTCGTACGCCCCGTCGAGGAGGCGCGAAGCGTCGAGAAAGACGAGGCGACCGACTGCATCTCTGAGCTTCTCGCGTGTCTTCTGACCAGTGTGGCCGACGTATTGGCCGACGAGATCCGTTGCGGCATATTCAACAACTTCAGGCATTGACAGATAGCCCATCTCAAAAAATTGTCGGGCCATGACATGGGCTGTGGTAGTTTTCCCCGTGCCTATAATATCACTCATGTTAACTTTTATACGCTACAGAATGAGGCTAAATTGCTACCGCGAAGAGGATGTTCATGCGGAGTAGGGATTCCCGGGCACATACCTGGGGGGCCGTAGAACACGAATCTTGTCGGGATCAATTCCAAGTCTTCTGGACTTTTACCGAGCTCCTTCGCTCTCCAGTGCCGTTTCTGGTAGCCCTCAAGTTGTTCAAGGATTGCGCTATCAATTTGGCCATGCTTAATCTCGCGATAGTTGGCCCCTGAAGTGTTGATCAGATTCAAGTTAAAATCTACCGCCTCGAGTTTAGGATTAGGGTTCAGGGGGTCGAACGGTATCCTTCGAATTTTCCTCGAGTAGTTGATCTTGGCCATGTCTAAGGCCATGTCGACTACTCCCGCGTTCGTATGGCTGCCTCTCGTCCCCTTTTTGAATATCTCGCAGGCAGTGGCGAGTGCGTTTTCCGAGCAGTCGAGGTCCTGGCTCCGTAATTTCGATTGTAAGATGGCTGCTAGCTGTTCGGTAGTAAAATTCAAGAAGCGGAAAGGCTGATTGTGAGGGAAGCGACGTGAAAGACCAGGATTGGCGTTTCGAAACATGGCATTGATCTTGTCCTCGTACCCAACGAGTATAATGCAGCGATCCTCAAATGGCTGCCCTTGTACCATAGAGACAATTGTATCGATCACTCCAGTCTTGAATTTATCGTGGTCACCGTGACGGCCTGGATCAAGCATATATGCCTCATCAATAATTAGAATCCTGCCAACTGACCCTTCAAGAATCCTTCGTGTCTGCGTCTCGGACTTGCCTAGGCAATCGCCAATGAAATCGGCCGCTGTTTTGTAGACCACTACGCCGTGTTAGCAATATACCCAGCGCGTGTGCTAAGAGAGAGGCTTGTTACCATCACCACGGCTCAAGTAGCCCAATTCTGCTAGGATTCGGCCATACAGCCTAGCGACTGTCGTCTTGCCAGTACCCGGTTCTCCAACGAACACTTGATTCAGTGAAAAAGCGATAGGGCGAAGGCCGTGTAGCTCTCTTTTATAGTTGATCTCAATCGTGTCAATCAGAGCTTTAACACTGTCTTTCACCTGCTCTAGCCCAATCAGGTCTTGCAATTCGCACCAGGCCGAGCTCGTAGCAATAGCGGCTGACGGGTCAGGCCCCAGCAAATCCTCCTTGGTAAGGCGATAGCAGTTGGCCGTTTTGCTGTCCCGCTTCTCTTGTACGATGCGACGAGCTTGTCTTTGCATAATATGACTCAGGACGTTCTGGACTGCGCGCGCGTTGCCAAACCNTTCTTACCGCGRCCGGCCGACAGACGTCGAATGATACACCGCATATACAGCCCTCCCATACCTCCTTCGACCTCCATCTTGTGGCTGTATTTGTCAGTGATAGTTTTGCACAAGATTTTCCACAATTCGTCATCCGTAAAATCACCAAAATCCATAGTGTAAGGGATTCTGCTGCTAATACCAGGGTTATGCTCGAAAAAGGCCTGCATCTCCTCCCTATACCCTAAAAAAACAATAACTAGCTTAGCAGGATAGGCTTCCATCTTTGCTAGGATAGTATCGACAGCAGACCGCCCGGTCAAGCCCGCCTGTGGGGAGATCAGTTGGTAAGCCTCGTCGATAATCAAGACTCCTCCGGCTCCATCGTAGGTCATGTCATTTATCATCTCTTCGATTTTGCCCGAGCCCCCATTCACTATCTCGATGCCAGAAATAGTCTCTTGATAACAGTGATTAACTTGGAGAACCTCTAGGCTTTTGAGAAATTCCCCATATAATTTGGCAATTGTGGTCTTGCCTGCGTCGCATGTTAGTCAATGAATGCTACGGAGAAAGAGAGGCCAGAGAGGGAGCCATACCTGTCCCCGGGTTGCCCTGGAACACGGCGCTAAACCTCTCCTCCGCCAGGTTGCGGCCTTGCTCTTTGTAAATATCAACCTTTGATTTGATATCCAAGAACTGCTGTTTGATGCCCTCCAGCCCCACGTACTTCATCAATGCATCGAGAACCTCATTTTCTTCACCACCTACAGACTTCCTTAGGGCCCATTCTTCATGAGTAG
Source organism: Nemania bipapillata (assembly GCA_029590615.1). Classification (NCBI taxonomy): domain Eukaryota; kingdom Fungi; phylum Ascomycota; class Sordariomycetes; order Xylariales; family Xylariaceae; genus Nemania; species Nemania bipapillata. Next base: position 831 of record JAPESX010000418.1, on the reverse strand, counting down.
CTGATGATACAGGTGGAATGACTGGGGAACCTGGGCTGGAGGCCGAGCTTGCTGGTGTTGCAGGAGATATAGGGGAATCGCTGCTTGTATCTGAGGTTAAGTCATTGTCACAAGGGACTTCGCCCAGCGGTTGGGCTGCTGTGTAACTTTGCGGTGAGGCCATTGATAGAGTGTTAATGGATCCCTCTGAGAGTCGTCTTTGCTAAAAGTTTCAAGGACGATATTTCACGTGCTAGACTTTCCGAATATATAATAACACCAATAACACATTAAAAGGAAGAACCGGCAGGCTACCCTCTTTCCGAGGAGTGTCAATAGAGGCTTGGCCCGGTTGTTACGCGGTGACAGGGAGTACGCCTCACTCCACCTCACCCTGTCTGTGTAACTATGATTTTATGCGTTATATATTAATAGCCACATGGCGTTATGACAGGCATATTACAAGCCAAACTACTCCTCTGCCTAATATCCGGGGGGCGGCAACTGAAGGCCTGAGGGCGGTGGGCCATTAGGACCACTTGTGACATATCACCAAAACGCAAAATCGATAGATCGATAAAATCAAGAAATGACAGAATCTTATTCCCGTAAATTATCACCGTATACAGCAGTAAATCAATTAAATCTATAGAAATTTTATTAAATATTCAAACTATAAAATGAATTGGCAACTAAGTTAACTAAGATAGTTAGGTTAGTTAGGTTAGTCAGGTCAGATCAATTAAGCTAGTTAAACCAAGCAGGTCAGTAAAACTAGGGCGATCAGTTAATATGAATAGGGCTGGGTAAATTATAAATCTAATTAATATACTGGTTTTAATTTAAGGCAAT
>JAPESX010000417.1:0-18745 GCA_029590615.1 Nemania bipapillata | reverse complement strand
TTTCCTGCCTAGTCCCTTCTCCTTCTGGATAAACTTTTGTGTCTAGGTCTCTGTCCTGTGCGTCAACACAATTCTTGTATTTTTCATTTATACCATCAGGGCTGATTGCAGTCTGTAAGGGATTATTGACTCCAATAGAGATAGGAGTTAGGTTTTATAGATTAACATATAGCTAGCCGGCTACCTAAATTTTCCCTAGAGTACTTATTGTGTTTCTTTTACTTTAGAATTATAGTATAGCCGTTTAGAGTGTTAGAAGCCTGAGCCCTAATTTGCGTATGGATGCTAGATAGTTAACATAATAGGAAATATAGCGTTGACCTAGTGTTCTAGCGGCTTAAACTTGGATGTTTCGCCGTCTTATCAGTGACAGTAGCTTTATAAGGACTAGGTCTCAGTTTATAGGGATTAATTTTGGAGTGTCAAATGTTCGATAGGCGCCATCAGATAATTCACTTAAGATGAGTAATAGAGCTTCTACTAGGAGAAACACTTACACTACCACACAAAGAAACACAAACATCACTGTTATAATAGCCGTCCAAATTAAATAGAAAGACTGTGCTAGAATCGTCGATTCTGAAAAAAAAAAAATATCAAGGAGCGAAACCTAAAGAATGTAGGCAAATTTGCTATGCTAGAGAGTATGGGCAGTACGGTATATCCATGACATAAGTCAGCATACGGCCTTCGTCATTGCCTCTTCTCTCAAAACCAGACCCCGAATCCGAAGATGACAAAGAAGAAAAACAAATTTCCAAGCTTCAGCTTAAGCCCACTCCGTTAACCATCTCGTCCTTCAAGTTTGATAATTCTCATCTAACCCATTTAAGCTGTGCAATATCCATGCTTGACGATATCGTGCTCATCACCATGGCAGTTAATCTTGTCGGAATCAGCAGTACAAGTGCGGACGAACGATCCGCTCTCGAGGTAGAGCGAGTGAGGCATGTTGTTGCCATCGCAGTCGCCCAGCTTGAGCTTCTCCGTGCCACCCGGCAGCGTGAAGGTGATGTCGCAAGGGTTGTCTGTTAGGGGAGCCAGTGACTGGATGGCGGGGCATGCGCTCTCGCCCTCGACCCATACAACCCACCAGTTTTGCTCGTTGGAGGTCTGGATCTGCTGTCCGAAACCAACGGGCACGGGATCTCTGGCTTGTAGTTGATGGGTTGCTGAGCCAGCTGCGGCGTTCAGTGGTGAAGCCATGATACCGGCGAAGAGGGTTGCGATGAAGATGACGGCCTGCATTTTGAAAAGGATTGTAGTGTTGATGTTGAGAAAAAAGTCTTGTGTTTAAGTGTTTGGAGCTTGTGATGTGTAGCTGGTTCGAATTGTAGAAAGCGATGTGTGTTGATGATTTCCATCTCTTCAAAGCATTCGGGAATGTCATCTTTATATACTTTTCGTGCCGGTTACATCTCATAGCATTACATGTAAGAGCGAACAATAACTCACCTGCTAATCCCCCCATCTGCCCTCCACAGAACCAGTCAGCCACGATACTAGACTGACATACGAATTGCTAATTTTGTCATAGCTAGCCTCGTTCGCCGAAAGCTAAACGGAGTATTCTATACTGGATGGGGGCATTTGCACAACTAATTTTAGACACAAATATTCTTGTTCTATACTACACGAGCAAGTATGACAATTGGCATTGATGATCATGGTTCGACGAACTCTGAATGTTGCCTTGGATAGGATTCTAGCACATAACTGATATCGCCATAAAAGAAACGATCACTCCTTTGAGGAGGGTGTTTGGGTTAGTTATGTGCGATCAATTGCTAGAACTGGAACCTAGTTCCTGTTGATCCGTAAGTTATGCCTAGCAAGTAGTAAAGTAGTGGTGATTCGTTAATTCCTACGAGAATCCACATTTCGTCATGCCAATAAAAATAAACATATGAAAGTGCATTGGGGTGTAAAGATCAACTAAGAGAAATCAGCCGATGGCTTGAGCAATAATAGTTATTGGATTGATTGAACGGTGACCTAACCATTTGGCTGGGACCAACTAGTCGCCTGACTTAGTCGCCTGTCACCCATAGGCCTTTCCCTAGATTTCTATCTCACCATTAATATTATCTAATACCTATAGCTACAGGAAGCCAATCGTGACATGGGGTCTCTGTAGCCCTATAGCCCCTATGGTACCTACAGCCCTTATAGTCCCAGCAGCCTTTTTTTCAAAATGATTTTCATTTCAACATAATTTTTATTTATCACCATGATTTCGTTTTTATAAGCTTATTGTCTTCTATAAAAATTACGTACAATTATTTTGTAGAATGATCTTGACTTTTGGCTAGGCTTCTAGACAGTATGGGTTATTCTAGACCTACTTACCTAAAACAAGTGGGTACCGCTGGCCTGGTAGCACGTCACAGGCGTGATCTTCGCGCCTAGCTTTGCCGATCGTCGTACCAAGCCACGCTGATGTTCCCCCACAACCGCGCTGAAACATTGAAGCTGAAGATGGATAGCTACTTTATGTGTAACTGTAACTAGCTACCTAGATAGACTAGGGCTTCACCTGTGCCGCCTGGGCAAAAGGGCGATCCGATGCTATTCACATATACTACACATACGACGGCGACAATGCATCGCCCCAGAATGCTGCTGTAGGATCATATCTATTTATCACTATGAGCTCATTCAGGATCGCGACTGATGCTGATCGGACCCTCATTCGCATCACCAGTTTTTGGGGGGCTAAACTGACACCACGTTTGTTATTGTGTTACGAATTACTCAATGCTAACTTCACTCGAAGTGAAGAGCGAAGCCATTCCCTTCGTATAAGCCTTCGCCATCCGAGAGTCTCGGCCAGCGCAATCCGTGGTAGAGTGTTTACCGCATCCTTGCAGTTGAACCTGAATCATAATATAGAATACAATTAGGTCACCTCATCGTTCCGCGTTTGCGAATCTCGCAAATTTCCCATTGCACCGGAGATGCGGAAGCTTTCCTCATCAAGCACCAGGTGCAGCCTCATAATGGACCTTCTCTGACCTGCAGCCTGCGACCTGGTTCTAACCGCCTCCAGAATCTTACAGTTTCTTCCGTTGCAAGCCGTTCTCATCGAAATTCGAAGGATCGAGCCAACGGTCAAAGGCGTTCTTGATGCCAGGCCAGTCGCCATCCAGCATAGCAAACCAAGCCGTATCTCTGTTGCGCCCCTTTATGATCATATGCTGTCTGAAGAACCCTTCAAACGTGAACCCCAGCCTCCGCGCAGCCCTCTGACTCGATGCATTCAGCGTGTTGCACTTCCACTCGTACCGTCGATATCCCAGGTCCTCGAAGACATGCTTGGCCATCAAGTACATGGCTTCCGTCGCGGCGGGAGTTCGCTGCAGCTTGGGCGAGAACATAACGCTGCCGACTTCCACGCAGCGATTCGCAGTGTTGATGTTCATATAGCTAGCGCAGCCTACGATGTTGTCGGCGCCGCTTGGGGTCGTTGGCTGGTCATTCGAGATGATGGCATAGGTGACCATGTTTGGGCTTTGCATTTGGGCTTCCATGACAGCGCGGAACTCGGCGAGATCCTTGAACGGCCCGTGCAGCATGTAGTCCCAGAGGTGGGCATTCTCATCGCCGGATGTATGGGAATAGAGCGATTCGATGTGGTCTGGAGACATGCCTACCACCGTAGCGAATCGGCCCCGTAGCTTTGTCTCTGTGGAAGGTTGGAGGGCCGTGCCGTCTCCGACAAATTGGCCGAGTGGCCGGTCGTGTTCGGAACCCATGATTGATGATTGAGGAAAGGGATGATGAGCGTAACTACACTCCAAGAATACAGCCGTCCTCGTACGCCTTCATGTAAGTGAGTATATGCGTGGTGGAAACTTGAACACTGTTGGTTTTGCTGTTTGTAATCTGAACCGTTGCCCCGTTCTCGGAGGTCCTCCGATGACTCAAATTAAATCCCTCCGTCTGACATTTAAACCTTATTAGCTTATGTGGCACAAACAATGGCTGGACAGCAAACAATGGCTGGACAGCAAACAACACAAGTTCCATGCTGAAAAATGATATTTCGTCGCTGAATGAAAAATTTATTAGCACAGCACGTTGTGACGTTGAGACTTCAGACTTATCATTTCTCATCAGAACATACCCTAGCCTCCCATTCTCATATCCTTCACCACGCCCGCACTTTCCAGGCTCTTTCCCTGCCGCTCACGTAGTGTCTCATCCATACTTGCGTCTTGATGTCTTAGGAGGAACCGATGAGATAATTTTCGGAGGGGATTTTCGATATTCCGACCTCTTTCCTTATTACGAGTCATGTCTCCTACATAGCCTCGGCGTCGCCTTCATCCTTGTCTACCCTGCTGCGAGATGCACATTAGAGAACTCACATATACCTAGTCGTGATCACACTCGCGACCAAGATGGCCCCGACCGTATTATAATACGAACATGCAGCTCACGCAGAAGTTACGAGTAAAGAGTCAAAGTCAATTGGTGGAAAATGTAGATACTATATGTTGAGTCGGGTTAATTGATCAACGGCCCGACGAACACGGTCAGGTCAATCGACAAGACTATTTCCAACCAAGGAGAAGGGGTACCAGAAATTACGTCGTTCCGTCTCCTCGGCCGCTTTCGCCAAGCTTGCGCCAGGATTCCCCTCACTCTGGCTCGTGACGATGTTGGATAAATCAGGATAAACGGAGCCCACGTTGATATCACCTTCCGACCCGAGTAAAGCATCAATTCGCAATAGGCCATTCGTTGAACGGGCAGAGATTGGTTTGGACTATGGCTCAACCGCCGTGATTATTGAACGAACGCCTCCACTCCGTTACCTAACGGACCATGAATGTAACTCCCCTCACTCTCCGCTGAGGAGTAATGGACCCCTGATATATATATGCAAGTCCATATATACATGTATATTCTGTATATATATTCGCCCCTGGAAACCTCGTGTACCTCCGCCAGCCAGGGATATCCAACCGAATGCCTTTCGCAAACTAAGATGCGGAGTTCATTCCTTACACGATATCGAGCCTGTGCGCTCCTAGCTGTGAGCCTCCTGTTATCTATCAGCCCACAGCACGTAGGGGCGCGGGCCATAAACGAGCCTCACGAAGATGCAGCTCCTGCCCTCGCACCAGCAGCCCGGGAGCGCATCGATATCAATGCCGGGTGGCGATTTTCACGGTTCACCACGAACCCAGACTCTCTATCGTACAGCACGCTAAAGAACTGGATCCTCCCCTCAGGCAACAATTTCATCAGCGGCAATAAGCATGATCGTCCTACGGGCACAGCCCCCGGGAGCGATGTTCAATACGTGAAGCCTGACTTCAACGACAGCGCCTGGGAGGCCGTTAACTTGCCCCATGACTGGGCAGTCAAGGGGCCATTCAATGCCCCCGGGATCAGCGGCGGCATGGGTCGGCTGCCTTCAAACGGAGTGGGATGGTATCGCAAGACATTGACTCTCGCGAAGGAGGACTTACAAAAGACGATTTTCCTAGACATGGACGGCGCCATGTCGTACGCTGCCGTATGGCTCAACGGCAACTTAGTCGGCGGCTGGCCGTACGGATACAATTCATTCCGGCTCGATCTGACGCCGTACGTGAAGGAGGGAGCCAACCAAATCGCGATCCGACTAGACAACGCGCTCAACTCTTCTCGCTGGTACCCGGGAGCCGGCATCTACCGCCACGTCTGGCTCGTGAAAGTCAACCCAGTACACGTGCGGCAGTACGGCACCTACGTCACGACGCCCAAGGTATCAGCCCAGTCCGCGACAGTCAACCTGGCCGTGGAAGTGGAAAACACCGGGAGCGCATCCCAGCAGATATCCGTCAAGACCGACATCCACGTAGCCGACCGCGCAACAGGGCGACCAACAGGCGACGCCGTAGCCAGCTTCCCGGCCAAGTCCATGTCGTTGGCGAAGGGCGCATTGCAGTCCCTAAACGCTGTAGAACAAACCATATAAATCAAATTCTTCTACAGAGATATTATTACAAGTATTTAAATATAACTATTGAGTATAATACAAAAATATCCTAAAGTTCCTGTGCTGTTTTTTAAACAATGCTGTACTAGAAGCAAACAGTTACATGCTACAATTAAAAACTAGGGTTCTGAATAATACAAAACAATAGGACTTAGGAATAATCTTAGCTAGGAACGCGTTAAGCCCACTACTAGTATAGCTCAAGCGTTCTTCCAGCATTAATTTTTGTTAATAAAAAGCTGTGTTTATTTATTTATTTTTCAGGAGGAAGGACGTCCATGAGCCTCAAAAGCCGTGGCTGCGAAACAATCATGTGAGGGTACTCTGTGTTTGTTACTGACAAGGATCATAGCGCCGATCATTTTCGTCCAACGGTAATGTGGCGCGTGGAAGTGGCTAGGGTGGCTAATCTAATCTACTTAAGCATGTGCATCACGGCATTAATGGCGGAGCGAGCCGAGGTAGATATGTAGATGCATGGTTGGTTCGCGGCCTATGTAAGGTGACGTAAAGGGCTAGGTAGTCCTAACCTTTTTGAACAATCGGGCGCTGTGTATAGGCATTGTAAATAAAAAAAATGTTGTTGGTAGGTGTTCTTGAAATTACAAGNAAAAAAATTGTTTACCTAGATAATTGTACTGTAAATAGCGACAGTAATAATAAATAAATACCGCCTATTTGGTCCTGTGCTACCTGCTGTAACACTACCTAGCATCGCAGCAACAAAAGCCTCGAAAATTTGATAGGGTACAGTATAATCTTACAGTAGGGGTCCAGGCAAGACTTGAGTTCCACGGTGTCCCGAAAACGGGGTCCCATCAGGTAAGTTGGCAGCGTAGGCAGTCCTCTCTCCCTTACCTCCTACTACATAAGAACCAGGCAGGTCTACTGCAGACCGTCCTTCTGCGCTTCTCCGGTCACAATCTGTCCTGCACTGCCTTGCACTCTGACATCTAGCCATGGCTCTTCCGACTCAATTCGAGGGCGTGCTGCCCTTGCGTATGGTGCAAAAGCCCCCATTCATGATCCAAGACATGAGCGCTCCCGAGATCGAAGGCGAATCGAGACCATACCGGCATGTCAAGGCCAAGAATGGCTTCCTCACGCGCGTGTCCCCCGAGACAGTCACTGTCTATGACCTGTTCACCATGGCCGCGAAGAAGCATGGCGACAAGGCTGCCATCGGATCGCGCACCCTCATCGAGACCCATATCGAGACGAAGAAGGTGCCCAAGGTGGTTGACGGCGTCAAGACCGAGGTCGAGAAGCAGTGGACTTTCTTTGAGCTGTCCCCGTACAAATTCCTCACCTACAAGGACTACGCGACACGCGCGCTCAATGTCGGCGCCGGTCTACGCAAGCTCGGCTTAGAGCCCGGCGACATAGTACACATCTTCGCTTCAACAAGGTAAACAAAGCCTTCACATTGCCGTTTTGCCGTCTACTAGATCGGTCACTGACTGACATGCCTGGGCAGTGCGAACTGGCTGTGTCTGTCGCACGCATGCGCGTCCCAGTCCATCACGATTGCTACCGCCTACGACACCCTCGGGGCAGATGCCGTCGAATACTCGCTCACCCAGACCGAGGCGAAGGCCATGTACACCGATCCCCATCTACTGAAGACCGCGAGCCACGCCCTGAAGAATGCGAAGGACGTCAAGTATCTTGTGTATAACGATTCTACGAACATGCCAATACCAGATGATGAGCTCGCCAAGTTCAAGGCATCACACTCTCATCTTACAATTCTATCATATTCCGATCTGGTTGCACTCGGCGCCGAGAACCCAATTGCACCAGTCCCGCCGCAACCAACAGATCTGTGCTGTATCATGTATACAAGCGGATCTTCTGGTACTCCGAAGGGCGTGCCTATTACACACGAGGGCCTGGTTGCCGGCGTCACGGGGCTTTACGAGGTTATTGCCGAGACAGTCTCCCCTACAGAAGTCGTTCTAGCTTACTTACCCCTCGCACACATCCTAGAAATGTGCGTGGAGAACCTTGTCGTTGGGATGGGAGGAACACTGGGCTACGGCTCTCCTCGTACACTGGCTGATACGTCGATGCGTAATTGTGCGGGAGACATGCGCGAGCTTGCACCGACGGTCATGGTTGGCGTCCCGCAGATCTGGGAGACGATTAAGAAAGGAATCGAGGGCCGCATAAACTCTGGCAGCGCGCTAACGAAACATCTTTTCTGGGGCGCGTATAATCTGAAATCAATGCTCGTCTGGAGTGGTTTACCTGGCGGTTTCCTCTTAGATACGTTGGTTTTTTAACAAGGTTCGGCATCTGACAGGAGGACGCGTACGCTTTCTCTTCAACGGCGGCAGCGGCATCTCCGAAGGGACGCTGCAATTTATGAGCCTAGTGTTGGCGCCTATGGTGACTGGCTACGGCTTGACCGAGACGTGCTCAAACGGCGTGAGTAATCCCTGGAATAACCTAACACAGCAGTGACTGACCTTGCATATCACAGGCCTTGGGCTGCCCGTTACAATGGACGCCCAACGCCATCGGCCCTGTGCCACCATCCCTGGAACTCAAGCTTGTTAGTCTCCCGGATCTCGGCTATAATGCGACTTCAACGCCGCCACAAGGCGAAATCCTTTTGCGCGGCCTACCTGTTGCCAATGAATATTTCAAGAATCCAGAAGAGACGGAGAAGGCGTATACGCCGGATGGGTGGTTCCGAACCGGCGATATTGGCGAGATCGACTCCGTAGGTCACGTCAAGATCATCGATCGTGTCAAGAACCTCGTGAAATTGCAGGGCGGCGAGTACATCGCGCTGGAAAAGCTCGAGGCCATCTACCGTGGCAGCGTGTATGTTAATAACCTCATGATCCACGGTGACAGCTCGCAGCCGCGGCCGATTGCCATCATCACGCCGAACGAGAGGCAGCTCGTCGAGCTCGCTAAGAGCCTAGATGTCGATCATGACGATATGCACCACGACAAGCGAGTGCGAGAGGCTGTGCATAGCGACTTGATACTCACGGCAAAGAAGGCCGGCCTCAGCGGGCTTGAGATGGTCAGCGGCGTTGTGATTGTTGAGGAGGAGTGGACGCCCGCAACTGTAAGTAACTGTCTAATACACCCTCTCTTCTCACAGGACAACTGCTAATGCTAACGAACGTAGGGCCTCGTGACGGCGACCCAAAAGGTAAACAGGCGGGCACTAAGAGATCGTTACAAGATGCAGATCCAGAAGTGCATGAAGGCACAGTCTTAATGGCAGCGATGCCAATGTATTATAGTTAGCGAGAACCTTGTGTTGTTGCATAGAACAGGGGGCGGCTTGAGAAGCAGCTAGCCCACAGGATGGACGTAACAGGATTATTTCCTTCATGTTACAGAGGTATAATGGGGATTTGATTTTAGAGAGGCAATCCTGCGATGGAACTGAGGTTTGATGTTTTGCTTCGTCTTGGGACAGCTTGTTCCTTAGCACCTACCTAAGGTATCTTCATAGATGTAGACACTTTAGGCAAGCTAGACTACCTAGACTAGAGGCAATACCTACCTACCTACATGTAATGATTTACTGTACTGTATGTAGCGTTGTAGGTAGGTAGGGTGCATGTGGGTGAAGAGGTACTCAACGAGATAATGAATGACGTCCAATTAGAAAGCCCCGCCCGCCGTTCATTAGTGGGGGATCCTGTGTGATAGGCACCTATCTATCATCTACCTAGGTAGGATTCTAGATAGGTAGGTACCTACATAGGTAGTAGCTCAGGGGGACCCATCTTTCTTTTGCCTGCTCAGATTTTAAGAATTTGGGGAGCAGAGATTCCATATCCACATCTACCTACATCCACAGCCCACCAAACAACCCAAGGCAGAACCAGCTCTCAACCCCCGACTCCCGACTCGCAGTGATAAACAGCTTCGTACCAGTGCAGTGCTTCTTTTGGATCGCCCAATAACCACCGGATTTCTCTCTAAAACAAGCTCGAAAGAGCTCTAAACACCGGGCAATATGGCGATGAGTACGCAGTCCCTTCCCATGCCCCGCGCCTACATTTCCTCAGACACTAGGACATTTGGACTATTGCTTTGATGCCTCAATATATGCTAACCATGTATGATATTCGCAGATTTGGATTTATCGAATGGTATGGCCTTAAGTTTCTATAGTTGATGGGACGGACATACTGACGGGGACCTACTGTGTAGCTGCGGTTATGAAAGATGAGCAGGGACGGCCATTTATCGTTGTTAGAGAGTATGTTCATCAAGCACCCTCACGAGCACGCAGGCCCCGTCTGACATTCTGGAACTAGCCAGGGCAAGAAGAAGCGCCAATATGGCAACGAAGCCGTCAAGTCGCACATTCTCGCTGCCCGTACCGTCGCGAACATCGTGAAGACCTCCCTCGGGCCCCGTGGCCTCGACAAGATCCTCATTTCCCCCGATGGCGACATCACTGTGACCAATGATGGCGCTACCATTTTACAGCAGATGGAGATCTCGAACCACGTTGCCAAGCTGCTAGTTGAGCTCTCCAAATCCCAAGACGACGAGATCGGCGATGGCACGACCGGTGTCGTTGTCCTGGCTGGTGCCTTGCTTGAACAGGCTGCCGAGCTTATAGATAAGGGAATCCATCCTATAAGGATAGCCGACGGCTACGACCAGGCCTGCGACATCGCCGTGGCAGAGCTTGACCGTATATCAGATTCCATTGAGTTTAGCAAAACAAACACAGAAAACCTAGTCAAGGTCGCCCGAACAAGTTTAGGGAGTAAAATCGTCTCTAAAGCCCACGACCAATTTGCCAACATCGCTGTCGACGCCGTTCTTTCTGTCGCCGACTTCGAGCGCAAAGATGTCGACTTCGAGCTAATAAAGGTGGATGGAAAATTGGGTGGTGCATTAGAAGATACCATTCTTGTTAAGGGTGTTATTATAGACAAAGACTTCTCGCACCCCCAGATGCCCTCAGAGGTCCGGGATGCTAAGATCGCCATTCTCACATGTGCCTTCGAGCCCCCGAAACCGAAGACGAAGCATAAGCTGGACATTTCGTCAGTTGAGGAGTACAAGAAACTCCAGAGTTACGAGCGAGAGAAGTTCATTGAGATGATCCAACAGATCAAGAACGCCGGCGCCAATTTGGCTATCTGTCAGTGGGGTTTTGATGACGAGGCGAACCACCTACTACTCCAGAACGAGCTACCTGCTGTGAGATGGGTCGGCGGCCCCGAGATCGAGCTGATTGCTATTGCCACAAACGGCAGAATAGTACCCAGGTTTGAAGATCTGCGACCAGAGAAGCTGGGCACTGCGGGTATCGTCCGGGAGATGACTTTCGGCACAACCAGAGAGAAGATGCTTATAATCGAAGAGTGCGCTAATACGAGGGCCGTTACTGTCTTCGTCCGAGGTAGCAACAAGATGGTGAGTCTCCTCATAGATTTTGCTAAGCTAGTAACATGTACAATACAGTAATACATGGCGCTAACCATATACATAGATCATCGACGAAGCCCGCCGGTCGCTTCATGACGCGCTTTGCGTGGTCCGCAACCTCGTGCGTGACAGCCGCGTTGTGTACGGCGGTGGTGCAGCTGAGATCGCCTGCTCTCTAGCTGTTGAGGACGCAGCCGTTCAGACCCCAGGGCTTGAACAGTACGCCATGCGGGCATTCGCCGAGGCGCTTGATGCCATACCAATGGCACTTGCAGAGAACAGCGGTCTTAACCCCATTGCTACGCTTGCTGAGGTCAAGTCCCAGCAGGTGCGGGCCGGCCCCGACGGCCGTGGCAAGCTCGGCGTTGACTGCATGAACAGGGGCTCTAATGATATGAAGGAGGCCTTCGTTATCGACCCCCTCATCGGCAAGAAGCAGCAGCTTATGCTAGCAACCCAACTCTGCCGCATGGTCCTCAAGGTTAACAACGTTATCATTAGTGGCTCGGGTGACCAGGATTACTAGACGAGTTGGGCTGCCCTATTCTTTCCGTCTTACCCTCTCCTGTATCCTATGTTCCGTCTTTAGAGTGTGTAGCGCAGTCTAATCCCCACTCTAGACATGAACGTTCCAGGGCCCGGGCCTGAGAGGAAGAAACAAACCGACATACATAGTCCAGTTATCTAAATTTGTAAAATCCAAAGAGAGACCTCATGTGGCATCATCCGGCCGGACACCAAGGCCAATGTCGAACGTACTATACAGACCTAGATTAGGTAGATAGGAGGCTCGAGACGCTCAGACAGATGCATAATCCGTAAAACAATACCACGAGGCAAAGGGGCGTAGAAAAAATAAAATAAAGGTCTATGACACCTGTTAGAACAAAACACGGTTCAGCACATGGGTCAATTAATCACTTGTATTTGCTCTTTAAATACTAATTTTTGATTTCACAACGCGTGGCCTAAAACGATAAACTGGAATGAAATTCGAATCGATAGGCTCAGACACCTCAACAATGTGTTATTTCCCCCCTCCCTCTCCCCTTAACCAGCGACAAAAAAAAGGGGGCTTTCATGATTGAATTACGCGCCATAGCGCAAAGTTGTACTCAAGTACTAGAGCGCGGGGGACAAAGAAAACCCAACTTTTGGAGTAGGGATGGAGGGAAAAGAGGGTATGCCCGTCTACGACGGCACAGTTGTCCCAGGTAGCTTTATATTTTAGCCTTCCTGGATTAGGCTTGTGAATGCGGCCCCTTTCTATTATATGTAGATTTCTATCCGCGATGCTTGACTGGATTGTCCCACTCCCCACTTTCTTATCTACGCAAAGCCGAAACCTTCTGCGTTCTCCACTGCCATAGATAGCCTCTCCCGTAACACCTCCTTGTCACGGTATTCAGGAAGTAGGAGGTGACCATAACACGTATATGCGGTAGGGAGGCGAGCCCCCTCCCCCTCTTCCTCCCCATTTTTCTGAATAACGAACTGAATATGGGCGGCTCCACCAACTGGGAGACGGTCGCTAGATGTCACGAACTCAAGAAGTTTACGGCGCATGCGGTCATCGAATTTCTTAACCACGGACCAGAAATCGCGTATGGTAGGATGGTTCGCGTCCCAGCCGGAGTAACGCGCCACCCGTCGGAGTTCTGTGATATCAATCTCCTGCGTACCTTCAACGATGGACTGTAGGAGTGATGGGGTCAACAGAGTAAGTGACTTGGGGTGCAAGCAAGTGCGAAAGCCGCGGGCGAAGGCTTCGAATTGCGGCGCTACTGACACGTCTGTCAGATACCTGATGTAGTCGCTGACGTATGCACTACGGTTGTCTCCGGTCACGAGTGGCGCGTCCGTTGGGTTCTCTGCTGAGAGTGGTTCTGCATTAGGATGCAAGGAGGGTTGAGGCCAGGGTTCTCGTCTCGATGAATCCATTTGGCGGCTGACAGGTTGGCCTAACATCGTAGTAGAAAATTCGTAAGTCACAACGAAAATATCTTCCACAGCACCATCATTCTCGTTCCATTCAAGTAGATTAGTAAGCCCATTCGCTAGATCGGGCCAACCGTCAGCGATATGATGCAATTCTGTCACGGGCTCACCCAAGAGCTTGTGGTAAAGAGCTTTAGGGAACGTGACAGGTAGAGTTAAACCGTTGTAGACGGCTAGTGATACCAGTAAACCGATGAGTTCATACTTCCATTCGGGCTGTAAGGATCCTGGCTGAAACCAGGTCATTCTTGTCCTGCTGTCGACTGTAAAGGCGCCATGGTCTGGGTCTAGGGCTTCGGCAATAGCTAGACGAAAGAACTCCTGTTGAACACCTCCATAGTCGTATCCTTCTTCTCCGCTATCCTCACCGAGATGAATTTTCAAGGGCCTCATAAGTTCCCGTTCCTCCCGACGCCAGAGTTGGTCAAAGGCATCTGTCAATATCTCATCGCGGCGGATATTTAAAATAAGGAATTTAGATGCCGGTGTCCTCAAAAGATCTTCAAGGGCACTTCGTTGATGAGCCTCTGTGACTAAACTACCCGGCTCCGTAATCATCCTAATCCGTAGCTGTAAAGAAGTAGCTTCTTCATATGAATGACTCATCATTGAGAAGTTGATGGCGCGAAAATACGTCACCAAAGAGGCCGGCTTGAAGATGAACGGAAAATCCAGGAGGTGGGTCTTTTGTCTGGTAGAAGTGAAGGAGAGCCAAGAAACTGGCATATCAACCGAGTCCAGTCGATCGCCGAAAAATTCAAATCGGAAGTGAACATCACCTAAGAGGAGAGCTTGACGCTTTCGGTCTGTCAGGCGTGCGAGTTAGTATGGATTCAAAAATTCGGGAATATCATCTTACACATGGCCGCTAACAGCATAAGGGCGCCGCCAAAAGGGCCGTCTCCCGGAACTTCAGGCTTCCCAGTCCATTCTTGAATCATAACTGTCCTCGCCCAATCAAGAAGCAGAATTGGAACACGCTTCTCATGGACGCTGCGTTCAGACTTAGAAAAGAGCGTCAAGGGCTGCACAGATGGCTCGATCTGGGATAATAAGATCTCCAATACGTCGGGCTCTTTGGCACTATCGAGCATGTCCAGGTCTAATTCTATAAGCTCATCAAAGTTGCGTCTAGTTAAGATTGCCATTAGGAGCCTTCTTGCAAGCCTCAAAGCTAAATCATCCGTAAAGGCGTCCTCGTACTGGAGGGACAGTAGCGTACGGTTTCCTGTCACGGATGCGCCGCCCGTCAGTGATAATCCCCGAGATCGAATGCGAGACATGTCGAGAAGCTGCCGAGAATCCGTCACTAAGGGTGCCGCGGCGATCAGAGCATGAAAACATATGGACATGAGAGACGCCGCGTCAGTGTTGGAGAAGGACTTTTGCGAAGTAGCAAACACCTTTGCCGTGGGAGATCGAGAGGTCTGTAATGACTTTGGGGGCACAAACAAACTCGCCATGGCGATCCATAGGCTATCAAACACAAGGTGCGGTGCTACCCTGGTCAGGCGAAGCATACAATACCATACGGTTTGCGAATCCACGACCCCATCATGGGTAGTAAAGGACCTTAGCAAAGCTTCGGGGTCGCTTAAAACAAGGAATATACTCTGCTCAACGAAAAGCTTCCATTCGTATTTAAGATTCTGAGAATACGAGATATGAGGTCTCCTTTTCCTTTTCCATGCCTTGCGCCGATTTGTATAGTGCCGGAGCGAATCGCTGATCATTGATGGCTCTAGCATATGCCGTTCCGTTGTAGCATCTTCTTGTAGGACATCGCAAAGGAAGTTAACTGCTTCGGGATTAAGGTGTGATAATGATTGGGGGAGATAGCGATCAATTTCGGATGCTGGCTCCAGTAAAGTGTTAGTATGATGCTCTTCGCTCCGCAGCGATACAGACCCAGTATCGACGCCACTACTAGAAACATCTTCAGAGCCATCTATTTGTGACAGATGATCATTTATCGCATACCCGGGATTAGACTGCCTTGATGACCGATCATCGGCACTAGTATCTGATGAATCATCGCTGCACGGCTGGGATGCGGATTGAGCAGCCCTCTTAGAGACGCTATTAGGGGAGCCGAGGAGTATCTCATCTTCTGAATCTAGTATAGGCTCCATCACCACTTTACACGGCTGAGACCCAGACGATGTACGTATTTTAGCATTTGATTTTCTCCTTGATTCAGGTGACCGAGTGATTACTTCATCGGGCGGCCTCTCGATGGAGAGATTAGGGTGAAGCTCGGTTGTATTGACAACGGTGGTTATTCCGGAATAAGGCCCGTTATAGCCATTAACTCTCCTCTTAACGGGGATATCCCCACCTAAGCTATCGCGTGGCAGTACACCCGGCGCGACGAACTGCTCGCTAGCATCATCTGATGATAGGCTTGCCTGGGATTTTGCGCTTGGCTTCGTCGAACAGCGGGATATTTCCATTTTATCCGAGAGGGCCTCTACATTGTTGGGTGCTAACCACTCGAGCATCTTGAATGCGACAGTACCGAAGACTGCAGCAGCAAAGGAGCGATAGTCTTTCTTGCCAACCGGCTTCTCAGTGATCTGCATCGGCGTCGGGCTGTTATTGGCGGCGCGTGAGGCAGGCTGCGCCGCCTTGTGTTGGGTGTGCGTACTATCTTTCTCAACATGCTGATGCGGACCGCCATGCAAAGAGCTTTGTCGGGCTGATGCGGACCCGAGGCTACAGTTGGGGTTTTTGGTGGTGGAGAGTCGCGCTCTGACCCTCTCCTTCGTCGAAGGGTGCTTGGGGGCAATATGGAGCGGCAATATGGCGTCTGATGGTCTGCCAGATAGTTGAAGGTACGGGCACAACCGACTTTCGGGGTTATCTTGACTCGCGAGATAGACGGCCAGGGTCCTTGCGCTATTAGGATTATATCGACGGATAGGTGACTTCCCAGCCATTCTCTTTCGGTAAGTAAAGCATGTTGTTTCTGAGCAGGAACCGCTACCACATCCGCAGCGCAGCTGGAAAACGAAACTAGGCGGGATGTCAGTTTCGCGAAAGAAGGGGAGGAGACACATAGAAAGCGAACACACGAAAACACATACCGGTCAATTAGGAGTTGAAGATTGTGACGGCGAGAAGCCCGGTGTATTGTATAGACGCGCTTCGGGTTTTCGACGTCGACGACTAGCTCTCTGATTTCAGGTGGTGCATCGATTGGAAGTGTGGGGAAGGGAGCATTTTCCCACAGGGCGGCGAGGACATCATCCTCGGGAATGTGGTGGCCACGACCGTGATGGATCGGGCGATTTGGTTCTATCGTCATGACATGCGGCGCGACAGGATATCCGGCTCGATTGCCGTCCCGCGACCTTGTGAAGGACGGGGGCTAGAGCGGATGTTGGTCAATACTGGGTGGCTGAGACAGGCTGGGGGGGCGACGGGATGCAACGGTCGATGCAAGAATGGTCAATAGGGTTAAAGCCGGTAATTTTAAGTCTCCTCAGGTACGATAGACATTGGGTATGGCTCCAAAGGAAAAGAGAGGGACGGTGCAAGGCTAGGTAAGGGATTGAGGCAAAAGAATCTACAAGAATGGGAAGAGGAGCGAGAAAGCCGGTTTGGTGAACGGAGTAGTGAAGGAATGGCGTTGAACGGGGGCAAACGCAGCAATAAGAGGCTGCTGAAGTTGGAGAGTCACTCATCAGTCCCTATTGCGCTGTGGATCGATCTACCTATTGCACCTCCTTTGCGACTCGCCCACTACGGGTGGTTATATCCCGGACAGTGGATGGACTTCCCTGTATGGGGCGGCTGCAGCCGGGGGGACCATCATCAAAATTGCACCGTTTGCTATGCAACATACCTACTGTACAGAAACCATAACCTATCTGCCTTAGGTAATATGAACAATGCCTATGGACGAGTAGGTACTTGCCTCTGTACTACTAACCTGGATACTATGTACGACCGATCAATGATTCTAAACTGTTGTCTTTTTAGAAAAACCCTCTAGAAAAACTTGCAAATTTATGTACCATGTATAGGGAGGTTCTCCTAGATAGGGTCTTATGTCCTCCGAGTAAGTTCAGCAGTAGATGAATTTTGGATGTCCTTCACATTGCTGGACTGACGGTCATAGTACACTACTAAGTAGGTATTGAAACAATAGGTAGATCTAAAGAAAAAGGAGAAGAAAAAAACCAAAAGGCCCCCCCTGTACGATTTTCAACTCTTCGCCCGTGAGGGTTTATCGTTCTCAAACCGGTAAATGGTAAAGTATATATTGATCCGAATGGGTATCATCTGCAATACATATATAATGCTGGGGTGCAGCCACGACAGGAGGCATTAACAAGAATAAGACCTAGAATACAGTGTATATACTGTGGCTTACGGTGTTGTATGCCAAGCCTCAGCCCTGACAGATCCCAGGCGTGACGTACATCAACAGGGCATCATCCAAGTAAATTTTCCTAGTACATTCACTATACTTACCTTGTAGAGGGTAGCCTCAAGATACCAAAATGGCGAAATTTAATAAGCATAAGCATCTGCGCTAGAAAGATCAGAGAGTCACAGGCCAAATCGGGTATCTACGCTAGCCCCACCGAGGGCCACCAATTCCTTCGCATGGATTGATTATTGATTATTCAATCATCTAATCTGTACCCGTCAATTCCATCCCACTTCTTCGCCTTCAAACCCCTCCATCCTAAAATATCTACCACCCTAAATAAACCCCTCGCAATATATTGGTGGTGCATTTATAACGCACTTTGCGCTGCATCTACCTCCTCACCGACTTTACCACCTCTCATTGCTGTCAGGGTTTGCATTCCTACCTTAGGCTATTGGCTGTAAACTACGGACTACCCACGGACTACTCACGGACTGACTGCCTACAGCATTCCAACTGGAGGCTTGTGTTATTTCCACCCCGAGCATTCCGCCTCAGGAACCAGATCTGCCGTTCCCGTGTGAAAAGTCGAAATACACCCGATTTTCTACGCCCTTCTAGCCATAACGTAAAAAAGATGGCCACCATAGCAAGCAATCGGCCCTCAGGCGCCGCCTTTCCCGCCCAGCAAGATGTCGCTCCCTCGGCTCACCAATATACCTGCAATACATGCCAGGTAGCTTTCCGATATGCGGACACCCAAAAGGGCCACATGAAGAGCGATTGGCAGTAGGTGGCTCCCCAGTGCACTCAATCACCGGCTACCCTTGTGTATGTTTATGTTGCAACGCGCTAACAACTTGCTCTCTACCCACAGCCGATACAACCTCAAGCGCCGTGTTGCATCACTGCCCCCAATCTCCTCCGAAGTTTTCACCGAGAAGGTCTTC
>JAPESX010000416.1:0-18751 GCA_029590615.1 Nemania bipapillata | reverse complement strand
CGTGAACTCGGGAGGCTGAGTGATGAAGACGGACAGTTGATGGTGGGCAGCAGCGCCAATCTGTCGGGCCAGGGGCAGAAGTTCCGCGTTGAGGACATCGAGCCTGAGGTCTTGGGAGCCGCCGACCTCGTTGTGGATTATGGGCTACAGAGATACCATCGGTACCAGCGGGGCGGCACTAATATTGACCTGGAAAATATGCGGGTGTTGCGTATCGGAGCTAGTTACGAAGTCTTGAGAGAGCGGATGAGGAAGTGGTGGGGCGTCGAACTGCCGGAGAAACTTGACGCTGGCATCGGTAATGCCTCAAGGGTTGGTGTATAGATAATTGGTGCGATGCAATATTGGCATAACACTGGCTGACAAGCCTCTTGGGGCTTGTAATTCCCATATTTTTCTGTACAATAGTCCTCTAGGAAACACTCCTTTGGCTAGCTTGTATTGTCTTACTAAACTCTGGTTGCTCAGTGACTAACTAATCTTATTTACTTGAACTCTAATAGAAATCGTATGGTAGTGTGCAAGTATCTAGGAGGCGGCATAGGTATTCTTAAAGGTTAATTTAATAAAGGGAATATATCGGGAGTGGGGGCTCAAAGAGGTCATTACATGTCTAATAATCTCAGCATAACTAGCGCCCTTTATACTCATGTCTATATTGCCACTTAAACCCTATAGGTACTCTACGGTACTCTATGTCTCTAAAGAGAGATTGGACCTAATGGTCACGGTGTCATCTAGTTGTAGCATCATTTGTCTGTATAGGGGTTGTCCTCCCCTATCCAATAGTTTTAGAGCTACATTTCTTCCCATCCTACAACTCATCTCCATGATGTCGATTCTCCCAGCATCGGTGTTGAAGATATTAGGCTCAGCTTCAATTACATGGGTCAGAGGGTCATAATGACTGGTATAACCAACCCGATCCCTGCGATCCCAAGACTTTGAGTGAACCCACATGATCGGGTTATATTCTATGTTGTCTAGGCCAGCAATACGGCGGATATTCTCCTGTAATAGAGGACGTCGCGAATCAACCCGGTGAACCATCACAAATTGATCGCATTCATCATCGCCGGAGCAGAAACTACGGTCAATATAGAAATTTGGAAGCGTAGTTAGACGCACTGCGTGCGTCTCATCATCGAGATAGGATGAATTCGCCGTGGTGAGAATTGTGGACGGAAGCCAGCTGAGTTCAGGGTCAAGGGCCCTGGGGTCAGGTGCATGGTAAGTCGAGAAATGTGTAACATGGTGTTGGAAAATTGGTAGTGGTATATCTGACTTCTGAGGCCGAAGGCGAGCCATCGAGTCTCCTGTGAAGATAACTATATCGTGTTCTCTAATTGTTTTCTTTGCCGTTTTGGTAGATAATATGGTCAGAGCAAATTGACGTTGGTGTCCAGTCCCGACTAGTGTTATTTCTGAGTCGACGTGCAAGTCTGCTGCCGAGTCCGTAATCATCTGTGTGACTAGCATAGAGTTTCCGGATAGAATTGCAATAGGAGGTGACCGAGTCGAACCAATAGATGTGACCGCGTGCAAGCCGACCGCCTGTTCCAATTCCATTCCAAACATAGACTCAATACAAGGTTCTACCATGCTCCTATATGATGCCCCGGATACCGCATGTGCATCTAGAAACTTGGTCGCTGAGCTGTTAATGGTGTTCTCTAACCCGAGCCTAGCTATTTCATCATGCACGTTATCGAACACGCCAAATTTGCCGAATAACTCTATTTTTTTCTGGAGAAGAGTGATCTCGTGTTCAAAGCTCGAAGGTATGGCCTGATGCTCCAATTTGAACCCGAAAGTCTTCAAGACCCCCGAGAACAGCCTTTTGGTCGTTCCCCAGGCATTTAGGCGCCGCCAATTGGGTAAGTCGTTTGACTCCCGGCTAAAACAGAAACGATCTTCTAGAAGGCAAGACTCATTCCAAATCATGGCTTTCGAATTCCAAGGTACAGTATGCTGGTCAAGTTCTAAGGATTGTGCAGCTTCATTGAGACACCAGTCATCTTCAAAAAAGTGCGAGGCTCCAGTCTCCAGACCATTGCCTGACCCTGGAGGAAATATGGTCTCAACTTGCCCACCAGCAATAGATGAGGACTCATATATAGTGACATTGACAATTTGGTCATGATCAATCTTGTCCAAGAGACGACGGAGGTGGAATGCGACGGACACCCCAGCTACACCTGCGCCGATGATGGCAATCTGAAGAGCACCAGGGTCGTCGGATTCGGATCGCCTGCTTTCAACTAGTGCAGCAGAGTTTACCATATATGTGGCGAGATATAATCCAAAAATTTTCCTTAATACAGACATGATGAGTATATACTACGAAGAGGAATGACAACAATTGTTCGAGTATGGGAGGCGTACAGAGATGTGTAGGTAACGGATATTCCAGGGTGGGGGGGATGGCAGGTGGCCTAGCAGGCCTGCAGGTGTCACAGGTGCCACAGGTACCACAGGTACCAGAGACACAGGTGAAGATTATCTGTCGTAGCTTCCTTGCAGTACAGGCTTATATTTTTGAAGGTTTAGGTGGAAAACAAGTGTAAGGAAACTTTCATCTAACAATATTACTACAGATGGAATCGGAAGTCAGAAGTAGTGAATTCGGGACTCTGAGTTCTTTCGTATATGTCCAGTGCGTATAGCAACGGAATTATTGCTTAACTTTAATTCCAAAGCTGACTCCCTAGTTGGGATAAAAACCTCATTATAGTATATGAATATGATAAGGGCCAGCAAAGAGCTAGGAGTAGGACCAATTTATCCAAGAATTTTCTTAACCTCTGACCGCCAGGGCAGAGGGTTCACCAAGGGTGGGTCCTTTAGTAACTGAGGTGGATCTCAGGAATGTTTAGGTTGGTGAGGAATAATAACAGGTAATGTGACTAGACCAAGCCTATGGAATATATAGGCAAAGAAGCAATATATATATTGGCATTGTTGATAGATACCAAATGGTAATAGTATTATTAGCGTCTAATCTAGGTGGCTGATAATTTTAGTCATCGCGCCCACTAGTAGCTAATATATAGAGCTATCTGTTCTAAATATGTCCACATACATCCCTTGCGCACAGGCTTCTCAGGTGACTTATCCTCGACTTATTTATATACCTAGGTACCCAGGTACAACGATTCCTAAAGTTGATAGGCCCATACCTAGAATCTTAAGCTCCAGCTAAAGTTTCCTTTCTGCCAGACAAATTTATCTCTCGTTTCTTTGCAACCATAACATCACGAACTACGCCCCCGCGAGGGAACTTTATTCTACATGGCACCTGGTTTCCCGGAATGTGAGCCCACAGAGTCCTCCTGGACTGTCAAGTTCATATCCAGAAGTTATAATGAGAGTGATTATAACGAGAGAGACGTGGGAGAAGCTGAACCTACAAGGCGCTGGTTAAGTCTCGTTGCACATTCCTCTCACTCGAAGTGGCACATCAAAGCCGCCTTTCACGGCACCATCTATTCCAATGCTGGGATTTGGCCCAAGATAACGAAGCGCCGAAAAGACCTAGAAAACCTCTGCCTTTGCATTGATTTCGAGCAACTCAAGCTCCTAAAAAATACCGTCACAGAGCTCCTTATTACACATGACACCGATACGCAAGGTTATAGGCTCCCGCTATTGAGACCCCCTGACGGAGACAATGGATTTTCTCTTAACGCTTGTTCACTCCGGGCTTGCGTACGAGAAGATCCATTGCGAGTGCGGTATCCCCTTTACCAACCTTGTAGTAGCACCCCGGCTGAAGAGTTGTCAAACATCGTGAAAATCCAAGAACTTGCCGCAGCCGTTCACAAGGTACGAATTGGTAGCGATGAATCACTCTACGTCTACAAGGAAATAGAGCAGCCCTTTTACGTCCCCCCTGATAGTGAAGTTTTGGAACAAGAGCTACTAAACCTGGAACTGTTCCGTGGCACAGAAGGAATAGCATGGTTAGTTGCTGCCGTTGTTTCGGAGAACCCATATCAAACCAGCAAAGGGGATGACAGTACAACGGTACTTCGTGGAATCCTGACCGAATACTATCCAAACGGCACATTAAAGGATGCACTACAGTCACCAGAGCTCCAAATAGATGGAAAATGGGTATTGTGGGGATTGCAGATCGCTAAAGCACTGGCTTGCCTTCATGAGAAAGGGGTTACGCACATGGATTTGAAGCCAGCGAATATCGTACTCAATACAGAATGGAGTGCTATATTGATCGATATTAGTGGAATTGGTGGCGTGACGTTCGAATGGGTATCACCAATTATACCCAAAAAGGCTGATCCGTTGGCACAAGGTCTAGAAATACGAAAACAAAATGATATATGGGCGCTCGGAAAGATCCTGTTTACCATTGCTAATATCTCAAAGAGTGTGGATAAGCAGCTGCTAGAGAGTGTTGCGTCCACTGCGATGCAAATTCCTCTGCGTATTTCCCTTGGTGATATCATACGGAAACTCTCACGTGCGGTTCCTCAATAGGGCCCCCGAAGAAAGTCCCCGAGTAATCATCTTAGTAGGTAATATGGTCTTGCAGCCTACTATCCTCGGTGCTAACTATGTAGTCATATTTAGTATAGCTAAGCAAGTATAACAATAACACCCTATCTGGGCTAGCATGGCGACCACTATGCTGCCGGTATATTGGGTAGATGGTATAAGACTGCGTAAGCTATGCCTTTGAATACGGCAAGCACAGCGAAATCAATCCCCAAGAGTTCCTGTCTATACTCTCATATTTATATATAGGAGCGTCTATACCGTAGTACCGTCAAGATCATCGTCGGCTCCAATAGCAACCCCCTCATTATGCGAGGAAATCCGACAGGCGTTAACTCAGAGAGTCGATAGTTCTCGCTGTGCATCAACGAATGAAAGGACTAGGGGTAAGAGTAGGCTTTATTGTAGACCCAGAGACCGTGCTAGTAGCTTGTGCATTCACCGGCCGTGTCTCTGTCCCAATATATGTTGCACCAGGTCCTGTGGGCACTGGGTGGCTTAAAGGTGGAATTGTACCGGCCTTCACGCCCGTCATAATAGGCGGGCCTGGGATCTTGTATGTAGATATGCCGTCGTAAATATCCAAGTGTACGCTTGGATCTTCCGGGTCGTAAAGCTTCTTCCCTGGTGTTCCACTGGGCAACAATGTACCACTGCCGGCAATGCGAAGATTGAGGCATTGGGGGTAATTCTGGGACCCGATTGCATTGCTCGCATTGTGTAAGGCGATGATCTCGGTGCGCAGAACATAAAATCCTGGTTTTATCTGATGGGGGATCTCGACTATCCATGAATTGTTGTTGGCGATCAGGAGATCTGAGGCCCAGAGCCCGCCTGGTCCCATCGTAGTGTTAGTTCCGTCGAGCAATCCGAGTTCACTGATTTTGAAGAAGCTCAAGTCGTTTTTTATCAACTTTCTCGCAGGTTTGATTCTCATTCTCTCCACAAGAAGCGAGATAATCCATGACGGGGCCTTTGTGAGAAATTGGCCAACCGTTCCACTGCACATGAATCCTGTCTCCAGCTTGCACAAGAGCGTGAGCATTGGCGTTGCGGGCGCCCCTGTGGCATATGATCTCCTCGGTTGTGAATCCCGTTTGATTTACATAACCCTGATCGAAGGCTGTCGTAGACCAACCAATTACGAGAGGGTTGGCGTCTGGAGTTGGTGGGTGGAAGCCATCATACATTAACCTGTCGATGTTGATGTTGGAGACATAGCTATGTGCTGCGCAGAAAGAGACACGGTAGCCCAAGGTAAGGACACCCAAGAAAGAAGGCACATGCATGTTGCCTAACTGACTATCTGAATTGTCTGCTGTAGGGATGATTATAAATGATGAGCTGGATCAGCGATAGCAACAGACCAGCTCGTTGATAGCAGCCCTTGACCACAATGCGGGAGGATCCAGGCACCGGGTTCTAGAGCAGTACCACGTTCCGGGAAATAAGGTGCAGTGGTTGAATAAAGTCGGGATTATAGAAAACCATGATGAATTTATATAAATGAATCCAAGCACTGGCTCTTCAGTAGCATCCGCCCGATGATTGCTCCATACGGAATTACGGGTAGCAGCAAAACACTGCTTAACCCTTACAAACGTCTTTTGACCCCACAATGCGGCCCGACCGAGGAATGATGAAGTTATTATGGAGGCGATGTGCTCATCTTAATGCCTAATTGAGCTGTCTTGAGATCGCCATGATGTGCGCTCGAGTGTTTGTTCATCTCTCTCGACAGGGACTTTGGGGAGCCAACGGGATGTTCCCCCGGATCGGCAACTTTGTGTACGAAAATGTTTACAGATGAGTGATTTTATCCCTCCGTCGATCCACAGCGCTCAGCGGTTCTGCATGGGCTGTTAGGAACTTGGGCACTGCTTACTATTTGCTTCGCGAATGTTGTTTGGCATCGTGAGGGTATCATATTAGTCTGTATATGCTTAGTATGTACGGCCATTGTTAATAGAAACCCATACAACCTTTCACAGATATTAAACGTGAGGCAATTGCTAGTCTGGATGCCGCTACCCACTCGTGTTTGGCTGGCAAAATTGTGGGTTTTGTCGGGTTGCCGTTTCTAGTGCAGGCTCTCAGATTAATGAGACTGTGGAGTTCAATGCGGCTCGGTGGTGCAAGCCCCGAAGCCGAGTTGGGCGGCGATCGTCATTCTCACTAACTAATCTCTGTAGATAAATACCTTAAAGACCCTTCGTGGCTGAAGTTGGATCAGCCATGGCTGAGGGTTAGCTAGGTTTGCATTGCAACACACGCAATCGTAGCTGGCCCAAGCTGACAAGAAAGCATTGTTGCGATGCCATGCTAGTTGTCATATCATCATAGTAGCTAAAAGGAAGGCGCCATTAGTTGATTACGTAGGGTTGAGGATAGGATTAAATTGGGTCTTAATAGCACTAGTCATATGGCTAAACTTGTAAGAAATTATATTACCATCAACTTTAAACAAGTCAAGGGTGCCACATCTCATGTATCAATCACCAACCAACTAAGTTTATGTTCCCTAACACCTGGCTTGGATTAGCTACCATCATGACCTCGCTTTCTAGAAAATCCAATGTGAAGACATCTAATTAAAGCTAGTGAAAGTATGTAGAAGCCGGTTTAATTGGTCACTCTCCATGTTGCCACAACTGTGTCATAGTTTTAGACCCGAGGTATAAAAAGTAATATTATGGATTCTATCCCAATAGGATTCATAATCTATAATAATCTACAGGAAGCAAAAGAGTAACCACTGCCCTTATGAACTTCCTGCTGCAACCTGTAAACCTTGGTATTGTACGATGTGAAACTAAGATGACGAAAGGTAAGGATGAAGAGAAACTAATCTTGCTATTTCTTAGACGCTTCAATAGAGAGAGGCAGTGCAGTGATCCCTTCAAAACAATGAGTTACATATGAAATGATAAATAAGAGAAAGGTACCAGATATTGAATAGAACTGCCAATATAAGAGAGTGGAAGAATATTAGATATATTTGTCATAGATCTACATGGAAGTCGGTACAAATAGTCGCTTAGACATATCTGTGCGCCGTTCAGCCTCCTCTGAGTTACAGGTTACGGCGCCGTTGGCGGTTTTAATAGTAGCTTTTATGTGTGATATACATTAAATTCTTCCTTTTTTGGATGTCATTCAGGCCAACAAGGTGCTCTCGTCAATAGCGTACTAGATTTCATCAACCCTTGCAGTTATCTCATGCGCTTTGTTTCAATGAAAAGTATATACTATGGAGTAACAATATGATATACTAGGACGCTGAATCGTCCTCTCTTCTCATTTGACCTTAAGCTGTGAATGGAATCTCCACCCTCTCAGCAGCGGCAGCCAGCTTGCCAGCCTTCGCAACCTCGAGCGCATGGATCAACGCTGGATACCAGATGTTAGCCATCTTAGTGTCTCCCGACTGGTTGGGGTGTACACCATCTCGTAGGTCACTACCACCGTTGAACCCTGTGTATTGATCCACAACCCATATTGGTGACTCTGTCTTGTTCAGCCCTTGAGCCCAGGTTGGGATAGCCTTGTTGAGATTCTGAATTGCGGTGTTGTAACTACCAAACCCCATAGGAATGATTTGGGCAACCTACGTGAAGCAGTTAGTTGATGTATCCTTTGAGGTTTGTATGGGTGCTGAAGCTGCCGATCACTATTCCAAACACTCACTATAATTTTCATGTTGGGGTTGCTAGCTCTCATCACACCAACGAGTGTCGTGAAGGCGGCAATGATCTGATCAACCGGCTTATTTTGTTGAACAATGTCATTCGTACCAAGATGCATTGTTATGACATCCGCTGGGTTATTCTGCAGCCAGCCAACTAGCTGTTTGTTGTTGGCGATGTTGATAGCGAGGAATCCGGAATGGCCTTCATTGTCGCGGTCGTATTTTGAGTCTCCGCAATTATTCTCAGTCTTTCCCGAACCGACCCAGTTGACCGAAGCAAACTCTGTGCTCTGTAATTTCTCCCATAGCATAGCCCGCCAGCAAATGATTTCAGTAATGGAATCGCCAAAAGGCATGTAGCGAAGAGTCGTGTTCTGGGCGAGAGACACGCCAGCAAAGAGCGCGCAAGAGAAGAGTTTGAGGGCAACCATGTTGATACTAGCAGCGACTTACGGAATGATGATAGTGAGTAATTAATTCAAAGGCATATGATCTTAGAGGAGACTACTTTCATATATAGTTCTATCATCAGTATCTATTCTAGAGTTAGGTTTATAAGCCAGAGTCACATGAACTGACTAGACAAGCGTCTAACGAGGGAAGATAATAGCTTCGGTGTTGTCGGACACCGAGGGCCTTGTCAAGTCTTCTATAACCTTAATTATGCTCGAATGACAAGATTTGGTGCCAAATATATTATGCCCTGGCCAAGGAGGTGGCCTCGGAGTTCTGCGGAGGGTGGCTCAGGGGTCTGCATTATGTCAAAACAGCCAAAATTGAACCCTGCGGTTCCGCAAACCACAACCAATGAGCTCCAGCCTAAAAAAGCCTTCTACCAGATTAAACATTCGGTCCAATCGCCAAGGCTGATTCATCTCTAGGCTATCGGTTTTTCACGGCGGTTGATTACTTTTGTCATCCGGAGAACATCTCAACGCTCCATCGGGGTTAGAACTGCCACAAAGGCTAGTATAAGCTATTGAACAGATCCGAAAAGGGCCAACGGATTTCGGCGGAAATTATTAATTGGACATTGAATTCCACGGACCTGAGCTTGATAGTCGGACTTGTATGATGTCCGAGGACCGTATACCGCCGTAATGGTGCCCATATAGTACCCAACAGGGCGGGTTGCAAAATAGAGACAGAGAGATAAATATTTCATATATCTGGATACTNGTGTCCGCTTGATAAATTCGGTGGCTCAATGTGAATTGATGTGAGTAGATAATATTAGACTGTTGTATAATTTTGACTTGAGTAAAGCTTAAATATTTCTTGTGAACCGCAGTATTGATAGTGTAGTGATATATGACCTTGAGTGCTACCATAGAATTACTTCTCTATATACTGAATTACTGTCTTGCTTGTACCTGCCTATCACTAAGACTAGGTAGATCTAATTCTCGAGCATAGTATGGCAGGCGAGCCTCCACCCCTGACGTCACCCTAACTCTAGGGAGCTCTGTCGGTTATCTGAATCGAAGCGACTACCCCCTTGTGATAGCCGCAAACTTTTAGACACACGGCCGTTACTACTACTTGGATATTGAGTTCGCTGTATCGGAAGTCAGGTTGTGGGCATTAAGGTATGACGAAAGGAAACATTCTATCATCGCGGTCCTTGGTTTGCACTTCTCTGCATTAGCTCCGCACTCATTCTTGTTTGAGACAATACCACCTAAAGACGAGCGAGTAGACTGCCGTATATCTTCCACTTCAACTCCTTATAAGATGAAATTCTCGATTAATACCTACGATGACGAAAGTAGGAGGAACTCGGAAGAGAGGATTGTGCAGAATCTCCGCAACATGGTAGAGCGATCTGATCCCCGCAGGTACAAATTTATCACCGGTTAGGATACAGCTCAAGTTTCACAGTATAAGCTGATGTAGCGAAAAACCAGATCTTACTACATTGAACCTACATGGCGCATAAATGAAGTTCCCGTCTCCCAAGATTTCAGTCCGAATCCACTTAAGGCGGGCACCCGAACGGCATCACCTAGATTGGAGATCCGAGAACGTCCTATGTTGTCTGCCTTCAAAAAGTTCCTTCGTGGACTATCTGGGTCTGAACTTCGGGAAATCATAATGAACGCCTGTCTCAAAAGCCTCGACACCCACAAGGATGTTATCGAAATATTGAAGCGTATGCAAATGAAGAAACCCAGACCCATATCTATCAGAGGTCGCATCAAGAATCCGACTGCTGGGCTGTACTTGTATTGCCGAACTCATCGGGAACTGATAGATATAATCCTCGAGATAGCCAAGCACGATGAAACTAGATGCTTCAAGCAGGATATTAAGGACCTGGTCATGGTCATGAAGGAGAAAGAGTGAGGTTTGCGTTGTCTCCGATGGCTAGATGTTTAGGCTTCTGAGAGCCAATCATAACGTTGAAAATAGGTTATGAAATAGATCGATAGGTTCCCCCTTTCTCGCAGTTTCTCTTCTACCTATCGTGCACATCCACCAATCACAATACCACCTTACGCCATTTCATTTTCGGCGCCCTCAATTTAGTACTACTATAGTGTGACGGAACGGGTGTACAAGCTCTTAAGACGTGTATTGATTCAGTCTAGTGTTTTGACTGTCGGCCTTAGACTTATCGTGTATCTTGCCGCTTCTCTACAGGTCCGTTCTCAAGGGCAAGCATGATTAATTGATTTTACTACATCAACGCGAATATATGAACTGATAATAGACGACTCCAGGCAACAGGATCAAGTTCAATAAAGGATCTATACTCCCGGGAGAAGCTTCTGCAAGGGATAATTCTCAGGCTTAGGCATTCCCGTCGTTTATTTTAAGAAATAACCTGCGGCTGCGAATGAGGATGGGCCCCAGTGGCGCCAAGGCGGTGATTTCGCCCGAATGTCTAAGATTGACATCTCTAAACGAATCTTGTGATCTGCATGATGGCATGGTGTGATAGGCAACCTCAACGACAACAGGAAAAGAGTCAGAGAAAGTAACATAGTGGAAGGTACCAAGACTCGAGACACCCCCCGTATATCGAAAATTACCCTTGAGGCATAGTGCACAAGTCACCCGCCACCGCAAGGGGAAGTTAGGAAGAGCAGCGATGTACGTGATACTAATTAGTTTGGCGCTATTTATCATATCATTGACCAATAACAGTATCGAGAAACGGTCGAATCACAATAACATAATAATAATATCCCTGAGACAATTAACCGCTGGTACCTCCAGACTTTGAGTTATCTAAGACTAGTGTGGTATACTGAGGCGACTGCCTACCAAAGTTCTTTGTACTCTCTTCTACTTGACAAGCAAACATCAAAACATGCGATTAAACTGCTTCCTGAATGCATGAGTCATAAGATCCTAATGGTAGGAGGTGTATAGACTAACTTAACTGTCTCTGTGCTATTGGACGTTCAATAATCGTAAATGTCAATTCCATAGAACCACCGGCTCCTTGAATTCCTGTCACCTCGCGTTGCTCATGTACGTTGACACGTTATTTCATACAATGCAGCACAACAGTCTTGAAGAAAACAACAAAATCCACGGTGACAAGATACTGGAGGCATGTAAAGCAGAGGAATACTCTTATTGTAATGTGCTCTGATAGGGCTAGAAGTTAGTCTAGGTACTGGACAGCGCCGTAATAAGGCTAAACACAGGTTTAACTGACATCTCTAGTGACATATAATTTTTCCACTTCTATCCGCTGACAGTGACGACAACACAACGTCAGATGGAATTCATTCCTGCATTTGTCTCACGTCTTAGTCGGTGGTCGCCTAAAACTAGCCTCGCTGTCCAGTCAGGGTAGGGGTTAGCTCATACCTCCTTTGACCGCCTGGATACCTGATAGACAAGTACTTGTGTTACCTTCGGTTGAGACATCGCATTGAAATATGATTGGACGGCTTCCCTATCTAGCGCCCACTGTCAAGATAAATCCCACGGGACACCGACCCGCCAATCACACTAAGTCTCCCTTGCGTCCTGTTGTACGTCCACGAGTTCCAAAAACATCAGAGCACCTAAACGCAGCTATTTCTCGTGAAATCAACAATTTTGCATGCTGCCGCCCTCGCTCGAAAACCGGCCCATTCAGCGACCAGTGCACTTTTCATCATGAATAGAGGCATTTCTAAGGCGCGGAGACGCCACCCTAGCGTGAAACTATCCAAGGTCTTACAAGTCAAACTGCTGGCCGCTATTGCAGACCCAAGTATAGGTATAAATTCCCTCGTGAGAAGACCATGAGAAACAGTTCTAACTTACCAAGTGCAGAGGGCTCCAAGGACAAATCACTACCGGCCGGCAATTCCCCCCCGGTCACACCTTTACAATCCAAGNAAAAGGTCGCTTGACACTACCTTTGATATCGATCCATCACCAACGAAAAGAGCGCGGTTGACACAGACGAACATACAAAAATACATACTGGAGGAAGAGAAGTCGAGGCAGGAGGACAAGCCGGTAAGCCCAGGAGCATATGCGGATCATATGCAGGCGACTTTACAACAACCGAAACCCAAGCCCAAGTGTTCATACGCTTCGTTTCTTAAAGACTTTGTCGATCCTATATATCTTGATCCCCGTTCTACGCGTGAGAACTGGTTCATTTCAAGGTGGCTTGAGTCCGCTGGGTCAGATCGAGAAACCCGTTGTCGGTCCGATAGCTATTTGGTATACTCAGATAGTGATCTCGTCCCGAGGCAGCTTACGAGGTCCCTGCCAGATGTTAGAGCCATGAAGGATGCCTCAGGTTTTGAGATTCCTTCGGCGCCTGCTTCTTCCCGAGGACGGTCAGTTCGATCCGCCGCGGAGGACAAAATGAGCCAGTCTCGGGCCTCTACTCCAGCTGATGGTGTTCGAGATCGAACGTACCGCAAGATTAATTTGAAATTGCATAAAATATTTCTTCGGTCATGGCGTACCCCGCTACCAGCTTCTATTTCTACTCTAATAACAATAAGAAAGGCCGAGCGGGAGCAGCCAGGGTTATCAACCGAACAAGTCGGAAAGTTTCTAGACCTCCTTGGCAACCTCGACAATGGTTGTGGAGAGTATGCCGTAATGACTGCTCTCGGTGGTGCGATATTTCCCGAACCTACACTATCTATGACTGGCCATCACATAGCGGGCTTGGAGGCATGCTCTGGTACTCCTATATCTCGACATCTTGTCCCCGGCGACGCAAAAAGCGAGATCAGAGTTTCCCAACCCAAACCAGACAAGTTATACGGATACTCGATGGATTTGTTGACGCCAGAACAAACCTGCGCTCAATTGAAGCTTCATTCACAGATAAGAGGTTATTCAGAAGCGACAGCGGATGGACTCCTTTTCCCTTTCTTTGTTGTTGAATTTAAAGCTCCCGGGGGCGATCTCTGGGTTGCTACAAATCAATGCATGGGTGGTACGGCGGCCTGTCTCAATGCTGTCGACCAGCTGAACATCTCTCTTCGCCTTATTAGCAGCACGATGAGGGTTGAAAACATAGTCTATGGCGTCACTATGGATAACAACGTTGCCCACCTGTTTGTATCATGGAAAGAGAATCATCGGACCTTTTATACGCAGAGGATTGATGCTTTCCTCTTATGCATACCTGAGCATGTAAAGGACTTCCATGAACAGGTCCAAAACATCATTGATTGGGGAATGGGCAGACGGCTAATCCAGATCACAAACGCTTTAGATATCATCTATACATCGGGAAGCAAGACTTCGAAGAGTGTAAGCGCGGCTCTACTGCCAAGCTGATGCATAAACTCTCGCTGCGACCCGAGGATAGCTGCATCTTCCACAGCATGCAAGCACAAGACTGGGATATGATAGATGAGCCAGATTAGAAGTGGGTGTCGAAAGGGCTATATATAGCCTGAGCTGACACAGTAAAAACGGGACGAAGAACCTAGAATGGATTGGTATTGGGCAAGCCAAGCAGATTAGCGAAAGAGTTGTGAGGCTGAGTGAAGGTAGAGCAGAGTATAGGGTTTGGGAGTGATCTTGATATGAATTACGGCAGACTGGCAGATACTTTTTCTTGTATTCGTCTATTCAACTACTAGTTCTAGCTTATAGTATAGTTTATAGCCTTCCATCGAGAATGACAAACCAAACGAAGGATACAAACCCCTAGGCCGCCCTGTCAAGTATTGTGGCCCGATTTAGTCTACCTCCAGGGCTATTTCTCGAGGGATCTATGGAAGAAGCTTTTATTATCAGCCTTGATCACTAAGCGCATTATAGTTCCAGTAGTCTTGCTAATTCCGACACTATAGTTACAGTGACAGACAGCGATGGCTTGCCAAGACTACCTAGGTATCTATTGCATGGTCTCAATCTAGCGGCTCGGTAACCAATGAAAGCCTGCTAGTTCTTTTACAGCACAAACAAGACACGTACGAGGTAGGTTAAACGCATATACCTATTGGGGGAAGCAGAAGCCTCTACTCGAGGCCTGGCTGGTGCGCTTTTGTGTGTTGTAGCCGGCCACCCGAACCAGGACTCGAATAGCTGCCTCTGACTAGAAAACAAATCAAATAAATCACTACCTAGAACGATCTACCCTTCCAGCTTTTCAGCCTTATAGGCCCCTCCGAACTATAGANTCTAGCCGGCGCGCCTACGCGTCGAGAGGCCGGCCGCCGCGGCTAGGCCTAAGGGACGGCGGGTGGGTTAAAAAACCCTCCGACTACTTTAAAAACTACCCCCTTCGTGGGAGGTGGAAAAGTGAGGTGACGAGGNAAAAAACCCTGGTGCGAAGCCTGTGGCTAGAAGGGCCCTTTTATAGGGGCCCTAAGGGCCTGTGCTTTGGCGCGTACGAGGCCTGTGTTCTGACCCCTGTAAAATAACCTATTTACAGCATAAAACAGGGCACGTACGAGGTAGTAGGTTAAACGTATATATTGGGGGAAGCAGAAGCTTTTACTTGAGGCCTGGCTGGTGCGCTTTTATGTGTTGTAGCCGGCCACCTGAACCAGGACTTAAATAGCAGCTTATATTTCTGCTTTAGTATTGTTTAGATTTTTGTTGTGCTTTTAAGGCTTAAATGCGGCGCGCCTACGCGTCGAGCGAGGCCGGCCGCCGCAGTTAAGTCTTTAGGCTAAAAGGAGGGCTAAAAAAACCTCCGACCACCCTAAAAACYACCCCYTTCGTAGGAGGTAGAAAAGTGAGGTGACGAGGAAAAACCCTGGTGCGAAGCCTGTGGCCAGAAGGGCCCCTTTATAGGGGCCCTTAAGGGCCCGTGCCCTGGCTCGTGCCCTGGCGCGTACGAGGCCTGTGCCCTGACCCCTGTAAAATAACCCATGAACCAGTAAGTAGAACCCCATATAATCCATCATTCTTTATACCGTGTCTCGCTTCATTTTCCAAACTCGATGATAATATTGTACTGATAGGACTTAGACGAGTGATCAGGAGTCTGAAGGTGAAGCTTTGAAATCTGCAAGTTACCCAACTCGTTATGGTAATCCTTGAGCATTAGCATGGGCCGAGCAACATGAGTCTGGCCAGCCATCAACTGGAATGAGTCGATTTCATTTTGGTTGGTCGCCTTAGAGTCCAGCGTAAGCGTCTTTGATCTGTCTGCCTGCATCTTATCGAATGCGGCTCTTATGCCATCAAGCGTGTTGAGCTTGACACCCTTGCTGTCTACCGTATCCTTGGGCTGGATATTATCTCGGACCATGTACTTGAGACCTTGGACCTTTTCTGGCGAGCCTGCTGTGGTCCGCCAGTTATCCATGACCATGGTTGTCCAACCGACTCCGTTGGGGTCCTTCACCTTATTCCAGCTCTGCTTGACGGTGATGACGCCTTGATCAGCATCTTGGATTGTTTGCACAATGACACCATTGCTGTCCTTATTGGAAACCGAGGTGCTTGCCCAATCCTTTTTGTAGTCAATCGAGAACTCATCAAGGTATTTTTCATCGGTAGGGACCTCGGCTGTACGATCAACGGTGTACCCCTTATCTGCTAGTGGCGGCACACTACCACGTCTTTGGTCAGCATTTTGCATGTTGGGACATTAGAGGTTAGCGGGGGAGACGAACCTCTTATCTGGTGTATCATTAAACAAAGCTTGCTCTAGGTCTCGTTGAATTTGCTCTCCTTTGGACCTTGCGCCCTCAAGATTCGCATCAGAGAAAGCTACTGGCTTGTCTGGCACAAGTGATCCGGTTCCACCTCCGGGGCTGTCCTCTCCGGGTCTCCCTCCGAGTCGTCCGGGAGACCCAGAAGAGCCACCACCGCTTGGCCCGCCTGGCTCGTCATTGCCTAGGCGCCCTGGCCTCCCAATCGCTCCCCGGGNATCAAGATGGTTCCAGACACGGCGACGGTCAATATCGACATACTCAATAGAGGTCCCGTAGTCGTCCCTTTGGACACCAGTAGCACTCGAGTCTATTTCACATATCTGTCAGCTCATAGCATTTTGTATCACCACTGGCAACTAATTACCTTGAGCATCGGACTCACGTCCAAGAGGGTGTCCTTGAGTAAAAGGAACTGCTGCTAGCAGACCTAGAAAAACTAGGTGTTTGGTGGTAAAACGCATAGTTGTAGTAAGGGTAGTGCGATGATACAATTTATAGGTGATGAAGTTTGTTTAGATGTGAGGCGAGCTTGTTGATGTCTGGTTTTTAATATCTTAAGCATAAGGGCCCCTAGGCTTTTATATACATGAGGGCTTGGCGATATACCTTTTCACCATCTCTCAAGTAACGAAAACGCCGTATAGTTTCTAGGTTAGCACGAGGATCAGCATAGCCTGAACTGTCTGATGTTGTAAACAAGCTGTATCTTGACTAACCCACGGCCCCTTGAAGGAAGGGTCTCCTTTCATTTCTAGGTCACTGCCAAAGTCTTCACTACGGCATCGTTGTGTCCCGCTGAGAGCCATCTTGTCTCCAAGGGGCCATGGGTGTGAATTGTGGGTAGGTAGGCTTAGGTATCTTTGGGATAACCTAAGCCGGCCCCCAAACACACCGCCGCTCACGTTTTTAGATGTAATTTTTCTAGTAATTTTAATGGGGCCTAAATAACGGTGATCCCTATTCGTTAGCTACGCTTATTTTCTGGGGTTTAACCTCATGACTTGACACCGTCCCCAATCCGGAACATACTCCTACTACTGCAGAACATCTTTAACTCCGAACCCACGTGGCCCTGCCGATTCTCATAAGGGAAATACATGTGAGAAACAAGATGAAATAAGAATATGCCAAGCTTCCATCTGGCTGCAATCCGGGGGCGCAACTAGCAGAAAATATTGTAATATTGTAATATTACACTATTTTGCCTTTTACGCCTCAGTTAGAATTACTACCTCGTTGTCAATTGTTTCTTACATGAAGCTCATTGGTGATAGTTTTAAACTTTGTGGCTCTGCCTTCTTGGCAAAGCGCTTGGCGAGACGGATATGGAAAACTGAGGGTAACGAGGATATTTCGAGAAGTTCTTGACTATTTACAGATTCTAGTAAGATGGCGGCTTGTCAAAGCATGTCTTGAGAGACACTTAGGATAATTCATGTTCCCTAGTTTTATTTAAGAACAGGGCAAGCGCAGATAGATCGAAAGTTCAACTCACTCTCAGACCATCATCACCATTACCAACATCTTCGATATCTTACACTCTAACACATCTTTCTTGAGACACTTATTATATAGTCTTATCACTTAGAAGCACTCCCTACTGTTCTCTTATCTACAATGTCAGCTCTGGGGTTTGTTTTTGATGCAGCCGGGGTTATAGTACCCTTGGCCCTTTCCGACCTCTTCAAGCCGAAGGTTCCGGTAGAGGCAAGAACCAACGTCCAGTTTATTCTTGGTCACGGCAGTAAGACGGCAGGTGGTTCAGTCCCTCACGTCGCCATATGGGATGATGGTAAGTGGCAGCCTCTCAACTTGAAAAACGACCGTCCTGACGAACTATCTTTCATTAGACGGGAATCGAATTGGGCAGTACCATCCCGGTAGTAAAGATAAGATCGGCGAGGGCGAGGTCAAGACTATCACGATTGAGCATTCCCAGACGGTTCCACAGTACTCCCAAGCTGATCCGTACTATGTGATGGTATCTCTACTATCCGACGATGCGATATGTGTCGCTGCTATCACGGTGGCTAACAGCAAGGTATCGGGCGCGTTTTACGGCGACACCGGGTATAAGTGTGGGCAGTCATGGTTTGCCAGCGACAACAAGATCGGGTCCGACTTCTGGAAGCCCAGGTGTGTGTGGCTCGACGGTAACCACGACTACGGAATCAACGCACGAGCACTGAGCTTCCACCTCAACGACATGCAGCCCAACGACGGCAAGCTTGACGAATACTACAAAAACATCAACACCCTCTGCCGCAGCTCTCCTCGCTTTTCATACTGGGGCAATCTTCTGCCCGACGGCATCATCCCCTTCTTCAACCCGAAGCTCGAGTACGAAGACGACAACGGCGCGGACGTCGACATCTCCAAGGTCCTAGACGACCCCAACAAGCCCTACGACAAGTCGGTCTATCTGCACCAGGGCGAGAACTCCAAGAGG
>JAPESX010000415.1:0-18771 GCA_029590615.1 Nemania bipapillata | reverse complement strand
GAGTCTGAGACTCGTCGCCGGTCATGGCCATGGTCGTGGTCTCGAGCGGCCGGAGACCGAGACCGTCCACGACCTCCATCGTCACCCACATGGAGAGACATGCTGATGGAGGTGATGATGATGATGACGATGGTGTATTTTGTACTCGCTTGTACTATATGTATACTATACTATAGTGCTGCTGCTGGTGACCCCTGATTCGGTCACCAAGGTCAATCAATCAATCAATTAATCGATCAATTAATCAATCAATCCGTCTATCCGTCAGTCAGTCAGCCAGCCAGTTACCCAGTAGTCAAGGCATGCAGAGCTACCTCGAAGTAATGTAGGTTCCTGGAGGAAGCGAAAGAGTCCAGCGAATGAGATTAAATACTGCGGGGTAGCAAAAGATGGTAGGGCTGGAATTCGAATTCTTGGATTCCCACAGCAGTGGAGCTCACCGGGAGCTTGGATGATGGCGGTGGAAGTCCCTTGGCCGCGGTGATGCCGAGCTATACCTAGAATATAACAAGTAAGGTAAGTCTCGGTGGAGGCCTTTTCTTGGGATAGATAGCAGATAGCACTAGCAGGTCAGGTCACGGCGTGACCAAGTAAACAACAAGCTTTACACTTTACCCGTGCTTTGTAAGTAAAGTAGGTATATGACTGGTCGGGAACAAGCTGAAACACCTTGCGCTATAATACCATATATGTATATGTATATGTGTATACCTTGTACGACTAAACAAAATAGAAAAAGGAAGAGGAGCCAAGGACACACACACACACACACAGAGAGAGAGAGAGAGAGAGAGAGAGGNAGGGAGNAGAGAAAAGGAAAAGAGCTACGGACTGTGTCTCCTGTATATAACAGAGATCCCGTCCAGTCTCCGTAGAACAACATACCTCGATGGTCCTCGGTCTGACTGATCAAGAAGCTAACTCTCTCTATCTCGACTGGAGAACATACATGGATTAAAGAGGGCAGTACAGAATACAGGGAGAAGCCGTGAGGCGTAGGATTCTATGGCTTTTCCTTTGCTGGAAGTTCTTACCCCCTGGGCGCAGGAGGGAAGGAGCTGGTTGGTCCGCTGTGACAGGAGACCTGACCCAATGCAAGGTCGGCCTGCTGCAAGGCCCAGTTGGGGGCCATGCCAAGCCTTTTTTTTCTGTAGCTAGCTGGTTGGCTGGCTGGCTGGCTGGCTACCTACGCACTCGAAGACGGGTTGGCGCTGCTACGTACAGATTACATGAACTGGCTCGACTCGTTGGTGCATTTACGACCAATACACGGATAATACACGGAATGCTAACGTGTAGCTGGGGATACCGCGGTACTGCAGATTACCTGGAAAGCTGACACTTGTTCAGTCGGGTGGGCAGAGCATTATTAATTATTAATTAGCCTCGACTGTCATCATTGGCACCCTGCCTGCCACTCTGGTCCAATGTCGGTGTGTGCTGGATTGAAGAGGAGAGGGCAATGCTAGAGCGATGACGCGGGTGAAGAGAATGGGGCAGCCAGTTAGCCATCGCACCACTGTTCATATATGGATGTCATGTGAGCACCCAAGCATAAGTAAGTAAGGCATTATAGAGAATGCAGCCGTCAATGCAAAACAATCATCGTCATCGCCATCGCCACCGTCATCTGCATCTGCATCTGCAACTGCAACCGCATTCTAGCCATTGGACTATCTGCATACCTACGTGTGGGAGTACACACGTGCGCACCGCCGAGCGACGTCCCCACGTCGAAGGCCAGACAGTTGGACCCTCGAATGCTGCTATCCGGTTGCTTGCATCTAAAGTACATGCCTTGAAGTGGACCTCAGACACGATGGTACTCGTGATTACAAATATCATTGTCCAAGGGCACGCATGAAACGTGCCTAGATTTCCTTCGCTCGTTGACTTCGTGGAGGGCCTGGATCAAAATAGTAGCCTTGTGTTCATCTGCGCATGCATGCATGCACATTGACACCACGCCGGCTGGCGTTGTGCTCGATGCTCCAACCATGGAGACGACGCTGATTCGCAAAACCCGCTTCACTTTTCCCACACTAATACACATATCATCATCCAAGTCTGTAATGATGCTAATCTCCGCCATGGTGCAAGACAGCATGATGGGCACAGTCGACCCGTCCTCCTTAATGCGGATCGCAAAAGCCACTGTACCTCTATCCGATCAAGCTGTTATTTCTCGCCGGCTACGCGCATATGGAACTGGCTACTCGCGTGACTGTGGGGGTTCATGTGAACCTCACATGATAGTGCATGAAACTCGTCGCCTGTCAATATACAGAAATCGTCTAGTAACCTCGGACTACCTTGTCGATGTCGATGTCGATGTCGTCGTTGTTATTTCGGCTTTGCCAGGCTCTTGTCTGCTCTCAACTTTTACTTCGAGCATCGGCCCGCAAATGGGGATACACAGTTTCTGCGCCGTAGTCTCTTCGGCCGCCACCTCGTCACCATCTAGATAGATTGGACCGTGGCCAGATCGGAAACGCCTAAATCTGAATAGAAACGTTAGCCTCATATGCAGGTGCACATGCAGTCCTGTGTGCGCTCTCTACGATGCCATCCTTACCTTGCAGTGACCGGCTTCCACAGCTCAATCACGAGTATGATAGCAATGAGGCTGAGCACTAGGCTCACCACGAGCATATCTGTGTTCACTCGCACGCGATGATAGCGTAGAGACTTGTCAGCTGACAAGCAGGGGAGCCAGAAGTATGCCTCTCTCGAAGCCTTGGTTTCCCACTCCACAATAGTCGCTTCCGGTTCCCAATCTCCCGTACTAGCTCTCGTCTCCTCTCTAACAATGCTCGATTCAGGGAATGGCTGCTTGCTTGTTAAGCGATGTGCTAGAGACGCGATGTAGGAAGACTTGGGCTTCTGAGCAGGGTTCTCTTTTGGCAATTTCGACGCGACCTGGTCTGAAGAGGGCAGGCGCTGGCTATTGCTAAACTGGAGCTTCTCTGCTTTTGGACCCTTTCCCCCCGAATTCTCGTTCGGCTGTCGATTCGAAGCCTTAACTGGTAGACGGATTCTTGGATCTTGTTGTACGCCAGAGTTTGACGAGCCAGTCCGGCTGGGAACCTTGTCCAGGGTCCCGGATATTGGAGCTGTGATGGCAGATGACGAGAACGCCAAGAGATAGAGGGCTGCCGTGAATTTCATATTGGGCAGTTCGATTTGTGGGTTTCGAAATAATTAAAGAAGGATGAAGGTCGAAAAAACAACAACAACGAAAAAAAACCCAACGATTAAACGGGTGGACGCCCCTTGAGTTCCAAGGGATTAATAGTGAAACAGGTGCCGCTGTTGTGCCGCTGTTTTGCCTTGCAGACACTTATAAATAAAGTAGCCAACAATCTGCTAGTCGGGTAATGCCCCTCTGGTTGTTTGTAAGAGCAATTTTACACGCTGTGGCGGTCGCGGGTATGGAAGCGGCTAAAGTACTACACGGACTCGGGGCCTGAACGGGGGCGAAAGGAGGGGATGACGAATATGAGGAATATAATATAATAGAATACTCTCTATTTGCCGGTTGTTCAACGTGAAGGAATGTTTGCAGTATAGACCCAGAAGCTAGTCTGATGTTCGAAGCGGCTGTTGGTCAAGTCTAAGTGAGGATGGAAGGGTATCAAGTAATATAGAACTGGTGGTCAGCAGAGAGACGGCAGATGAATGAGGTGAGTAAAACAGTGGGGGTAGGAGCCGGGAAGATGTTGCATAATATGTTGAAAAAAAAGAGAGAGAGAGATCTAGTAACAGAGCAGGTTGGAGGCAGGCAGGTAGATAGATGTAGGCAAGATGCAAAACACAGAATACCTTTTAAGTATATACCTACCTCCTAGAGGTATGGATGAATGGAGATGTGGATGTATGTACCGAGACGATGTACAGTATAGCTCTTGTACATATGTATCGTATACCTATACATACCTACCTAGTCCTCTCTATTATGTAAGGACGTACGTATGTACGTATCCAGGTATGTATCCAACGGTACATACCTCCTCGAGGCGGCGGGAACAG
Source organism: Nemania bipapillata (assembly GCA_029590615.1). Classification (NCBI taxonomy): domain Eukaryota; kingdom Fungi; phylum Ascomycota; class Sordariomycetes; order Xylariales; family Xylariaceae; genus Nemania; species Nemania bipapillata. The sequence goes on along the minus strand of JAPESX010000415.1, from coordinate 14,742 downwards.
ACGACCCAACCTCAGTCTAGTTTGTTTAGTCACTGTAGCATAATATTGGTAGCGTGGTGTACCTATTTCAAACAAGCACCGCCATGTAACATCGTATCACCGACAGCCTAGGCTGTATTCTATCGAGTTGTTAGATTGATTAAAGGCCTAGACGTTCGTGGGGTCCTGGAAGGCTCAAGGTACAGGAGTACCGGGATACTTGATCGACAGACAGTTATAGGCAGGGATGAGGAGCGGTATATAGCGCTGTAGGCATAGGTTGATACAGTAGATGCCCACAAACAGCCCTGCAGCACGCCAACAACAGCCCGCAGTTAATCATATCCCCTCCCCNTACCTTACCAACGGTACCTACATACTTGTACATACAGACAGAAAACACTATCCTTGCTCTACATGGAGAGGGCAGGATATGTATGCGCGCGCGCTAACATGAAACGTGAATTGATTTTCAGCAGGTACTTACACTATGTGTTCTAGATAGACATCTACGCGGTAGTATATGCTTATAAAATAAAGCTAAGCATCCGAAGGGAATATCTTTTTTAACCCAGAAGCGCAGTATACTATGCTGTACAAGTAGGTACTGCAGAGGAACGGGCGTCACAGTTTCAGGATGGTGGACCAGCCATTGATGGTACTGCTTCGGCCGAGGCAGAAAAAACAACCAACAGAAGAAAACTAGAGTACAAGAGACAAATTGATTCATCTAAAAGTTAGGTATCTACAGAAGTACCGTCCACAACTACTCTCAATTTATTATTCTACTCGGATCAAGACAGGCGTTGCCAATACTCCATGACACTATTTACACTAGACAGGTAGGTACATGCGCGAGTGTCGTACACATCCACGTAGTAGGTGACGGCATAAAGAAAGGCTTAGATAAATGGGCTACGCTGTTATTCCCTACCATGTGGTAGGTTCCATGTCGATTAGTCCCGTCGCATATCGAGATGTGTCTTGGCTCCCGTTTTCAATTGTTGCACAGTACTGTTTACATAACAGACCGATTCATTATAAGGCGATTGTTCACCAATCAATAACAATTGCTAGCATTGTGCCGACACAGGCCTCCTCCCTAGATGGATGGCGGTACCATCTATACTAGACAGTAAGTCACAATGCTATTATACTATAATTACTTACATGTAGATCTAGTGCATTTATTTCCCGTCTAACAATAGTTAGTCAATCCGAACTCAGGAGGTATGTAGTGGCTCTAGGTATTCTATATGTAGGTATTCGGGCTCGTTATATGCAAATTCGGCAGAGGATGCGCTCGTATTCCGGCAAGCCCCGCCAGGCACAGCCAGCTTAGTGCAGGGGACCTGGCGGCCTAGGAAGGCATTAAATCCCGTTTTTGGTATTCACCTCCCTCTCTAGACTGCTGTCAAGTTATTTAAAGCATATTATCGTCTATGCATATAGTCGATATGCGACAATGAGGCCAGGGCCATGGTGATACCTATCCATGGATGGATATGTAGGTACATACCTACCTACCTACTTACCTACCTACATACGTAGGTGAGTGAGGTGAGTGAGGTGAGTGATGGTGGAAGAGATGTACGGCATGAGATGTAATACAGTAGGTATTTCTGTATTGCTCTGCGCTATTTGCTTACCTAGCTTGCCAATGTTGTCATGATCGACACGAATGGCAACATGGGTTACACTTCTCCACCTACCCCGTTTTATGGTCATTTTATTTCTCCCGCCGACCGAAGACGTCAAGTACCTATTGACTCTTCTCTACCATCACCACCACCATCATCTACTATGTTTCAAAAATGTGGGTGTGCCTATGTTGAGACGACCCAAATCACCGCTGTCCGACGATATCGCAGGACTTAATTGATAGTTGATAACTACAAGGTTTGGTGCAGCCTCTATTTCCACGATATTGTCGATCAGCACTATCCATTTACCTGCACCTGTACGCCTCACTGTCAAGTTTGTTTCAACTAGATAGACAGAGCTGCTGATCGGAATCCGATTACACGTACTTCACTGGGAGGCCGCGTCAGTTCTTGAAGGTCTGACGACTCAGGACTGCGTGTGCCATTCGAGTTGCCAATTCAAGGGTCCAAAGGCAACTGCGGCTAAAACAATACTAGACTAACCAGGTAGACTAGTTGTTTAGGCTTGCGAGTCATGAACTAATGAACCGAGCTCGGTAGAGCTATCTGACCACCACCATTCTATATCTACGCGTACATACTGGTAAACCGGTAAGAGACCTATCTGCTACCCAGATACTGCATGTACAGTTATCGTCGCACTAAAAGGCAAGACAATATTTAGACTAAACTACGAAGAAAAACCGAGACAAGATATTTTGGTTATACCTATACCCCGACTGTTAGGTAGATAGGTGGATTCTACCTACCTCATCCAAGTGCAGGAAGTTCGGATGGCGCTACCTACTAGGTATACATAAAGATGTGATGAACCTAGATTTATAGCGTGATGTCATTATAGGGCTTGGCAGGAAGGAGATTCTGCTTATTCTGTTGTTCTTTGCCCACCTACATACCTATGCGTGAAAGCTTAAGTTTTGGTACACACACAGACAGGGAGTGGCTTGTGCCACCCGGGACGCCCGCCGGTTTCTTGGCCCACTAGGTAAAGCCCCTAGTCCCTGGTGCGTAGCGGAATATCGCCGGAATATTTCATAGGTAGGTGCGGCATCCTCGTAGGGTTGCTTACAGCACTCCACTAGTCTAAGATGTAGGTACCATATGTAGGTAATCTACCAGTACGAGCGCGCATATCTATTCTACCTACATTTACACATAAACGCCAAGCTTTTCCCACCGATTATACCTGCCTATCTCGACACCAGCTTCGTGGGCTAGGTGATCCAGCTTCTCCTATTCCCTACACGTACGGTACAGTATCTACATGTATGCACACCTTCCAAATGTCTACCTGATGCGCTGAACGTGGCTTCGCCGTGGGACAACATGGCTCATCTTCCACCGCCCTCGCGCAACTCGAACTCGCCATATCCAAGCCTCACACGTGCTGCCACGGCCCCGATCGAGCTGCCGYCTCACAGCCAGGAGGAGATCCAGATCCTGCCGCTCTGCTGGCGCAATCCCGTGACTGGGAAGCTGGCCCTCCNAAATCCACCCCTCTGCTGTGCGAAAACTTCACCTGGCGGATGGCACTGTCGTCGAGGACCTGGCCGAGGTCCGCGAGATCGTGCACAGACTCCAACGCCCTGCCATTGCGCCTAAGTATGTCTATGCCCATGACTGGGAGCAGGGCGACCTTGTGCTTTTCCATAACCGCGGTGTCTTGCACAGTGTCGTTGGCGCCTTTGCCGAGGACGAGGTCAGGTTGTTCAGACAGTGCAATATCGCTGCGAGTCAGTTCCCCGAAGGTCCTTCACCGACTGTTGCTGCCGCGGCTTGAAAGATCCGGCCTAGTCCCAGGTCTGGAAGACCAGAGTTTGCTAGACAATGAATCTTTTAGCAAATGGTTGTTGATTTCATTGGTACGGGCTCTTTCTCGGCTACAGTGTAGAAATGAAGTCTAGAGGCCCAATATCAAAGTGCTATTAGAAGTGGGGGTGATGGTCCTACATAGAGTTTATTTACCATTCTTACGGGATTACGATTTGATTTTGCTATTCACTGCATTCACTCACTGTATTGCTACACTTTGGTAGAATAATAAAACACAATAGTCACCAAATGCATTGGCAACCTAGGACGATATGTGATAGATGCTGTACAATGGTATTGTGAACGCTTGTCTAACACAATCAGAGGCTCGTCTAAAAAAATCCCATTAATAACAGCCTAACAAACTAGGAACAATGTCATATTACCGATTCATGTACAGCCGAGAGCAAACCAACTTAGAATGAGTTTAATCCATTGACTAGTTGACAATCGGCTAAGCGTTGAAGCCATTCAAGACATTCAAGACGCCTAGCTTGCAAACTTTTTCTATTGATGCCGCCAACCCCTCCAAACGAGAAAACTTTGCTGTTCAATGGAGTAGAATGATATTGCAATGGGGAGCATACAAATTTTATCCATCTGTGATTGGCCAATATGGAGGTGAAAATTTCCTCAATGGACCAAACGCCCCATTGTGACCCGTGCGGCTCGCCGCGATTCGCTGTAGCACGTTCACCACCTGCCCCACTAGGGGTCGTAGCCCACCAACCTACGTAGAATTCTGCCGGCGGTAAGCAGGAAATCAGCCCCACACCGCCCAGCAGGCTCTGCCGCAAAAGCCTATAAATTGAGCCTCCTCCTCCCAGTAGTTCCTCTCTTTTTTTTTTCTTCTCTACACGACAATGTGAGTTCAGCCCTCCACCCCTAACATTCACACTGCCTTCCACAGCAGTAGTGCTTGTTACACTACACTGCAATCAACAGTTTACTGACCACTTCCTCATCACAGACTTCAGAGAATCATTTCTATAGTATTCGTTCTCTTCTGTGTTCCCCAACATAGATACAGAATCCACCCTGGTTGATGATTGATATNCCCCGTCGCCCTAGAGTGAAAACTTAACTCAAACGGGGTTCCACTACCTTCGGGTCCTGGTTCCCTTTACTCTCGCCCTGTCCGCAAGGATGGCGGTCGGCGCCTTGAGCGCAGGCTGTATAGAGAGTGGTGATGATCTCAACCCCGTTGTCGCGGTCTTGCCTTCGGGCGCGTGGCCGGGGTGGGCGATGGTGGAAGTCTGACAGGCTTTTATCCCAACTTCTTTTTTTCATTGTTATCGTGTGCGAGTCATGCGAGGCGAAGAAGAAACCCCTAGCCTATTCATCACCAATGTGCTTGACAGCTTGCTGTGCACTTCTAGGCCTCTTGTCTGATTTAGCAATTGAATGATGAACGTCATACGCACTAGCGAAGTTTATGTACCTTGTCATATCCAGTATCGCGTCGACGCGTTGATTAACAACGCGGTAGAGCTGTCCGGTCAATTAGTGTATCCAACAACAACATGATAGACGGCGCGATAATTCACACTTAAATCACGTAATGAATATTTTTCAATTGAGTAGAGGTCTGCAAAACAGTAGCTTTATCTATCTCTTGTGATTTACGTCTCTCCGTACCGAAGACACTGGCAATATATTTAACCAGCATAAGGCTGTTACGCATATACGTTATATGATGTCATGGTGTTCGTTGCATATCCGGAATTACTTTTATTTACCTGGAAGTCATGGTCTGGCTATGTACGTAGTAGTCATAAGAACAAGATGTGCTCTGCAAAGACCTCTGAACCGATAATAGATAACAGGGCACAGGGCGTTTATATTCCAGAGAAGATATCATTTCATTGCTTATCATATGGTCGTCACGAGGGGAACTGATTCAAAACATTCCATATCGTATCGGTCCCAAACTCGCCCCCGAATTGCCAAGGGAATTGTTCCTGCGAGATGGGCATAGTATGCAGGCCTGGCATCCCAAGCCCCGTCGTTGTCGTCGTCGGCTCTATCGTCGGAATATTTCTAGGTGGGGAAGATTCAGCGGCCCAGCTCGCCGTCGGCGGGGCGGACGAGCCGCCAATCGACGCGCCGAGAACGCCGGTCAAGTCGTTGTATGCGATGTCGCCCATCGGGTACATGGGCATGATGGAGCTGAAGTCAAAATCCGTAGGCAGGGCCCACTCGGGAGAGAGAAGGGTTCCGTTGTCGGATAAGACGCTCGTCGGCGAGGGGCCCGTTCCACCTGAGCCTACCGGCGTGTTGAGTTCCGTCCTTGGCGTTGGCTGTGTCGAGGAGGAGGAGGCTACGGGCGTCGCTGATGTGGCGTTGCTAGTCCGGTGTGACGACGCGGCAGACGAAGCATGGGCTTCAGATTGTGATGAGAGCCAACGCGAGGCGGCCTCCGTCTCGGCTCTTGCCGTCTCGCTGCAGTGACATGTTAGGAACCCATGGCCAACAGCTTTCTTAAAGCGGATCCAGATGGCCTGTAGCACACCTAGCGCAGAACGGGCAAGGTGGTTGCGCTCCGCCATTTTCTCGAATCGGTCTACGGCCCATTGGAAGTGCTGCCGGGCTTGATCAAGAAGCTCGGGATGTTCCCTGGGAAACAAGATATAGATAGAGGCAACCATGACGACGGCATCGAAGGTGCCGAAAAACAGCGAGTACGTCCTGTGTTGGGCCGTGTCTAGTGCGGCAAATTGCTGTCTTTGCGACTCGAGCATTTCTAGGCTTGCCTGAAGGGCCTCGTTTCTGCTCGCAGCACGAGTGAAGACGTAGGGGCGGTGGAGAGCGAGAATATTGAACGCATGCAGCTGTGGTAATTGCGCTCGTGCATACGGTAGCCACCAACATTCAGGTAAGTGGTCGAATCGTGTATCTGGGTTTTCCGAGCGAAATGGGGGTGGCGTGCGGGCTTTGACATCAAGTATCTCGGCATGAATCTTCTCAACTTTGGAGAAATCCTTGGGGAAAGGCCCTTCCTTCTCTAAGTCCTGGATATCTCGTAGCGCCTTCATGACTTGCCAGGACCAAATGCCCCTCGTCAGAGGCGTCGGTGGATCGTCATCGGTGCGTGGTACAAGAGGTACTCGTTTCACAGTCTTAGGAATAATAGCGTCAATAGGAGAACTGCGGTTTATGAGACGATGATCAATGCTGGTAGGTCGCCCTAGCACGGCTCCCGTATGTAAATCCCAGCCCATTAGGATAAGCCAAACCATACGATGATGTTGTGCCCTCCACATCTTTTCCATGACCTCTTCTGATGAGTCCTCTGCAGTTGGTTGAGGGTCCGCCTGGTCTCGGTGTAGACCGATTCCTTGCGCATCCCGAATGGACGTTCCTACTTGGTGCCACTACGCTGAAGTTAGACAAAAGAGGGAGGAAACCAAGTCTTTTAGGGAGAACTTACAGCTTCAGTTACCATGCCACTGAACTTTAGCAAAGAAGCTCTACACCAGCCTGCCAGCACAGTGATGATGGACATCTGCCGCTTGCCTAACAGCGTTAGTATAGCCATGCCCGCCTCGCTATACTCGACCGACAAATCGTCAAAAGTCATGTTGCTGGTGTACTTTAGGGATTCGAAGGTCTTTTCGGTCTCATGCGGGAGATAGAGTAGTGCGCAAGCCACCATCTGGAACAGCAGAGAGGGCAGGGCTCTAAGCATGGGGTCCAAGGCTAGAGGGCCGGAGCTCGAGAGCACATTGAAAGGTAGGTTATACCATTTATTCATCAGATCCCTAATGAGAGGCTCGTCAATGCCGAAGTACTGCCAATTCACGTCGTGGAAATATATGTCGATGAGCTTCTCGACGTATGTCTTAGCCGGTAACTGGCGAATTAACGACTTGTAGCGTTCGCGCATGTCATAACTCTCCTCTGACGGGATCTCGCTAGGCATGCCGTCCAGAGGAGCTCCTGCAGCATTCTCTATCTTGCGCAGAATTCCCAGCGTCGAGCTCGAGCCGGCGTTCGCGGAATAACCAAAATCGGCGGCTGCTGCAGACTTGGTGTCAAGCGGGTCAGACGGCCGGTCATGGTTGGAGCCATTTGACAAGGACAATGACAACGACGACGGCGTCTGTTTCGAGTCGGTCTTGGCGATTGGCGTGCCAGTCTCATAGCGGCAGGACGACTCTTTATTTCGCGACTGGCAATTCGTACACGGTAGTTTTCGATCACACTGTAAAGAAGCGAGCAATTTAGCATTAGGGTGTTCTATGCTGATTAAGGCATGCGATCGTTAGGCGCACTTAGAGGAGAGACAGGGAGCAGAGAGCGTAGAGAATAGAGAATAGAGAATAGTGCATAGTGCATAGTGCATGGAGCGGGGAGAGGTAAAAAGGTGTTCCAACCTTCTGCTTACGACGATGACATTCGGTACAACTGATCACAATCCGCCTGCGCTTCCGCGGCGGGGGCTTCGTAGCTTCAGGTTCCGAGTGAAGTCGATCTTCGGCACCCGAAATGGGCTCAGCCAGCTCGGCATCGCCCATGATGAGCTGCGCGTCAACGGGACCGATTGTGTCTTCTCCGTTCGTCCAGACCAGACAGAAGCTAGGTATTCGGACAGGAAGGCGAGGGGGAAAAAAACGAGGCGGTCGAGGCAGAGACCCGAGTTGGAAAACTTTAATCGATCTTTGATATCCTTAGGAGAAGTGCTTAGATGCCTCGTCTAATCCTGTGTAACCCCTCTTGCGCGGTGTTGTTCTTTTGCGACAACCACAAGCCAGTTACGCTATCCTCGGTCGATGGCGACAGTAGAGAGAGGTGGCGGTGGGAGGTGGCGATAACGTCCGGAAGAGTATAGGTATATCGATTAACTATTCCCGGATCAAATTAGGTGGGAAAATTCACGTTGAATTTGTTACTTGTTGAAGAGCTTTCTATTTTTAAGCAAGCTTGCGCATCGCATCGCATCGCATCGCATGTCAATGCAAAGTGCTGCGATGGGTTGGGTATACTCTCACAGACACATGTACTTCGAGGTAGTCGTAGTCGGGGAACCTAAGTAAGGTCCGTGGTTTTGTTTTGTTACCAACGCCAACCTACATATATTTTACCCATTTGGATCTACCTGCTGTATAGGTAGAGTGGAGGTGAAGTACATTAGTTTAATTTAGCCCCTCAATCAATCAGTTTATCCCATCATCTTTGAATCTCTATCCGGGCTTTGTCCCACCTAAACACCGTTGTCTCCGAGCAAGCACTATGGTAGATAATGCACACTAGGAGAGCCCTAAACTTAATCTGAAAGTACCCCATATTTCGCTCTAAGCCTTACTACATGCCTAGTTTATTATCTAAATTCTAAATTCATACTGTGAGACAGGTGGACCAGGGCTTGGGAATAAACATATGGTGAACGATACAAGTACATGTAAGTAACGCCAAGTCTAATCATTAATGACTATATTCCCTCCATTTAAGCGTAGATCTGCCGAAGATACCCAAAAATCATGCGCCCTATATGAGAATATCGATTTAAATTCTAGTATTTAAACCACTTCAGTAACTTGAAAGGTGGAAGTATAGCCTAGCTGTCTCAGATACCCAAGTATATATTCTATCAAAAATACCAAAACCTTACTAGACGTGCGCTACTTTTCATAGACTTAGCAGGAAGTTGAGGTTGAATCCCCATACAGATAATAGAACGTCCCCTATGAGGACTTACATGTTCTTTAATAATTAACAGATAGAGAACCCTTCTTTAGATCGGCGCTGGGAACGGGTCTATTTTAATTCCTAGACGGTAGTTATCCACGCTAATTTCTAACTAAATATATCTGTTTAGAGATCCATATAGGCACCGTACCCGTAGAAGGGTCTACCACCTTAAGAGAGCAGCCGATGATAAATCTTTCTAAATTCTAGCCCGCTCACCTAAGACGGCACCTCATGCTAAGGCTCTATTGCGTAAAATGAAGTGCTTTGCTAGCTAGATGTTGCAAATCCAGCTCCTACAGAGTAGAAACTCCTCGCGGTCCAGTCCCAACAACCTCGAACTTCATAGTGATACTAAATAATAATCTAAAGAAGCAGCAGGCCTGGCTCGGCTTTCCTAAACTTTACGAACGCCACTGAATCTGGTCCCAGAGCGGGACACGTTTTGCGGTAAGTTCTTATTCCCGACAGTACCCATCTTGGCTATATATAAAGGATATCGGTATTAACTATCTGTTATAGTTAGCAAGAATACATTAGTCAGCTGGAGTGATGACCTGAATAACTCTATAATATGGATACAATGTATTATTATAAACCATTATACAATATTCTAGCTAGGTATAACTACGCATCAACACATGCGTTTTGTGAAGACTCTGAAGAGCCCCCTAAACTAGTCAAAAATAAATGAACGATTTCGACTTTCCTGCGTGTGGCAGCATATCCCTCCTTCTGTAACAGCCCTATTAATGTCGATACTAGTCCTGCATCCCAAGAGGTCTATAGTTTCACACAAGGAAGCCCCTGAATCGTGGTCTGTGTACTCTTCAGACTAATATAGCTTCAATGTAAGATATCGGATTCAGTTAGGGACCTCTCATCTAATCAACATATGCAAGCGACTGTCTCGTCTAGAAGCTCAACACTTGTCTTACTATGGCAAGGTAGAAGACCATCTCTGTTTGTTTGGTAAGGCTGGGAGCATCCTGGGAATTCTCTCGTAAGATGTTGGAATACAAAACTTGTGCGCACCGACGCCGTTACACTTCGATCTACATATTGACAAATATCTACGTAGACTTAGAAGATCCAGCGTAGATCAAGGGGGTATGAATTAGAAATCAACTGACCCGGGACCAATCTCCTCTTGCGCAAGTGTAACACTGGGTTTTACACTTATCCAAGTCTTCGGAAGATAATCTTTGCCTCCCTGGCCACGACGAATCAGATGCGAGATCCGAGGAACCCCTCGGGAGAGATGTGTCAATCTGCAGACAGATCTGGGCGGATGGGCCGAGAACGCAAGCTTCATGCGGCTCGGCTCCCCGACGAGAATCTAACCAGGCCATTTTATTATTATCACCCATCCTGGCGGGACGGCATGGCCGTTCCTCGCCACGAGCTGACCGAGGCAACAGAGGAAAGGTCGACAAAACTGCAGCTATTACTCGGTAAGCCTCCTTGCCACATATAGATACCCGAACGAGAATTGGCCATGCTGCTGAACAGTGGGCGGGCTTCTAGGCCGCAATCGAACTTGATCCGTTTTTAGAACAGGAGTCTGCAGCAATGGGGAAGAGGGGTAGTAGTAGATGGGTGGGTGCACATCGACAGATGCGAGGCTGTTCGGGAACCGATCAAGGCGGTATGGGAGTTACGCCTTTCCAAGTGTGACCTTACGACCTTATGGCGTATAACTTATATGTACCTACTTATGCACCACCATGCCTAGGGCGCGGGTTGCACGCACGCTACGGGAGCATTGAGGCGCTACAAGGGTAATCCTAGAGTCCGGTATTGCTCCCTCTCTGCGTCTGGGTAGTAGTCGCTTCTAGGTTTGATACAAGTTGCCTAGGATGGTTTTAAGTTGTCTAATACTACATTGTGTTAATTCGGCATAGTGTCACACTCATTTTCGTGGGAAGATATCTACCGCAGAGAGTTTGCATGGAAACCTACGTGTTTGGTCCTCTTATTGTATATTAATGACCTTGTATTATAGCTAAGCTATAATGTTGAAGACGAACACGAACACGCCTTAAGCAAATAAGAGTCATGAGCTGAACTAGACCTATTCCTATGTTCTATTCATCAGATCTGTGATTTAGGAGAATGATATTTAGTTATATCGGCGCCCTATATAATTCCAGAAATAGAGGCAACCCTCGATTATAACAACTACATTTGTCTATAGAATATGTACTTGCACGTCTAAATAGTACGCCTGGCTTATAATAAAAGAGAACCGATCGTAGATTAGCGATAGCGGTGTGACAGCCGCTATGCTACAATTAGCATAAATACACCCTATCGGAGAGGTTCCTGGTCGTCGTGGTATGGGATAAAGAAGACCATGTAAAAGCCTAAAACCAAACAGGTTGGCCTTGTATGGGATGATTATTAGGTGAATCCTGACGAGGTCACGACGGGGTACCTAGATGGGTACCTCGGGGAGTAAGTATCTCACGTAGATATGTATGCAGGTAGGTACATACAAAACAAGTTGCTGACCAAGCTTACCTCAACAAGTCCAATCGGTATAAGCCCAGCCATTGCTCTTAGCAGCATCATTTCCTTGCTTGGTTTTCTAAATAAACAGTAAAAAAGAGAAAGAAAGGGAAAAAAAGAGATAGAGAGGAATGATTCCGTGCTCGCCTTCTACCGTTTAGTTCACACGAATTTTAATGCCTATAGACGTTTGCCCTTTCGAAGTCTAGAACTATTTCGAAAATCCCAACTCCAGGCTCCGAAAATGCTTGACCATCGCCCCCTTCACAATGCCTAGGCGATGTCGCTAAGCTTCGCTATGCCATGTTCCCGATTGCCTTTTCTTTTCTTTTTTTGCCCTCATGTCCGTTGTCCTGTCCGTGCCAAGTATGCTTTCCACGCCCGCCTTCGATAGCGCTCGGCTTCCGCTCGTGGCGCTCCCGCCTTGAGAATGCCGCGACCAACAATAATGATGTCGCTCCCTGCGTCGCCGACTAGTTTTGAAGGCGTATTGTACTGCTGGCCCAGTCCATCCCCCATTACGGCGTCTTCTTCGGCACCTTCTGGGGGCAGCTGGACACCAGGTGTCATAGAGATAAAGTCATCGTCGGGTTCCGTATTAAGGGTGCCTTGCGCAATAAATCCCATGACGAAATCTTTGTTCTCACGAGCGGCTTCTTGGCATGCCCGCGTGTACTCGGGAGTCATGTAGTTTCCCGCGCTTGACATTTGTGCTAGTATTAAGAGTCCACGCTCCCATGGGGGCTCCTCAATCCCTGGGTATACGAGCTCCTCTCCTTCGGCGATGGCGTTAGGAAATCGTGGCGAGTCGACTGGCTCGAATGATTGCGTCAAGGTGGTGATGGAAACGATGCTGCCCTTTCTGCCCGTGGTGCCGGTCTCATTGTGTTGAGTGGGTGGAGGTAGAGGATGCATCGCCCCGACCTTATCGGCTTCCTCATCGTCATCGCCGTTATCGTTGAATGAATCAGAGACCGGGGTGCCAACTGTGACAGAGGTGTTGACTTCATAATTGACACGCGATCGCCAGTGCTTGGCTGCATCAGCAAGCGCCTTTACAGCAGGTTTTCCCGGGATCATATTTATGTTCACGATGTGGGCCCAGTCGATAATACGTGCAGTGCCGGCCGTGTACTGCAGCTGGACGGTGTGACCGATGTCGCCAAACTTCCGATCCTCAAATATAAGGAACCCATGTTTCCTCGCTAATGCACCAAGTCTGGCACCAGTACCCGTCTTGGGGTGATAATCCCAGCCTGCAACAAGATCGTAATGTGTCTTGAATATGACGATGGAGGGGCCAATGGCATCCGCTAAGGAAAGCAGTTCTCGGGCGTTGGGGACATCGGCACTTAGGCAAAGGTTGGATTGTTTTAAGTCCATTAAGCGCAACAAGTAATTGGCAAGAGGATGAGTGGCCTTGGCGGCCCTCTGGGCGAAGGTCGCCTTGACGGTCGGATGGCGTGCCTGGGATGCGCACATGGTGGCTTAAGGTCGCGAATAGGTTGAGCGAACGAATAAATGAAGATGGGTAGTTTCCTCGGGTTTGTGGCTGGCGACGTACGATGGTTGATTTGCCTATAGAGTGATGGAGAGACGAGGTTATAGTGGCATGGAAAGTCGAAACGAACGGCAACCTGTGTGTGTGTGTGTACTCGTTGACCGTATATTCTGTAGACAGAAACCTTTCTTTACGGGTGGTCCAGAATGCTATGCCACGTATGCTATGGCCTCGAAATATTAGGCTTAGGTAGCCCCCTGGGTTCTAGGTCTAGATGGTCTAGTAAAAAACAGGAGAGCAGATGCGGCGGCGGCGGCGGTAGAGGAGGACGAGAAGGGCGGCGGTGATCAGCAAGTCCTGGGCGCTGTGGAGNCTGCAATGATGTNCAATTCATTTTACCTTCAATTAACTTCCCCAGNCTCTGCCCAGCTCCCCCTGCAAGCCGGGCCGTCAATTCAACGAAGAAAAAAAAAGAATAAACCGACTTCCAATGTCATTGTTGTTCCGTGAGGGGAACATGTCAGGAGGCCGGCACCAAGCTTGGTAACGAAAGGTGGTAGATTACCATATGAATAGGGAGTATGTTTGTACGTGTGCGTGTGCGTGTGCATATGCCCACGTACTATGCTGTTGGTCTTCTTACATACCGATTTATCATGCCACGACGCATCTTACCATCTCTCCAGCTCGGCGAGAAGGGATAGACACATACAGGTAGACGAACAAGATACAGATGCGAATGCGGATGCAGTACTAGGAACATGGGAAAGAGAGCATCTCGAGGGTATGATGGAATGAGAGAAGCCAGTATCATTGACTTACCCAATAAGACACCCGGGCTCAAAAGAATCGGTGCAATTAATTGCTCGTTATCCAGGTCGTCACCCTGTATTTCCTTGTGGTTAAGGAAGTGAGTAACGAATGGTTCCGACTTGCGATCTTATGAGCGTTGCGGATTGCCGTCACGTCTCTGGCAAGGATGCGACCAGATACGGCACGGCACGGTATATGTAGTTGCTGTATTAAGTCTGGAAGGGATTCGGCCCTTTCTAATTATAATTAGGGCTCCGGGGGTTTTGGGTGTGTGGAAAAGAAATAAGGAATGCGTGGAAGGGATACGGTCTTGCCGGTGTCACAACATGCGTCACCCTGCTTGTCAACGGCAACTCCGTCAAAATAAGCTAGATCGATCTCCGAGGTGGAGGAGAAAAGGCTCTACAAGAGACCGAATCTCGGAATTGGCTCAAAAGTCGCAGAAGAAGAATAGGAAGAAAAAGGCCAGACTAAGAAGATGGATTCCTAGGAATACGGGGTATGCGCGGCGCGGCGTAGGAAGGAGGAAAGGGGGGGTTGATAAATGGGTATCGTAGTCTAGTGCTCGAAGGAAAAGAAGAAAATTGAAAGTTGGGCTGAGTCTGCAGGTAGGTAGTGTACAACGTAGTTTCGTTTCAATGAGGGGCGGCGACAGGTATCCCTTAGGTAGGTAGTGAGTGCACTTACCTATAGACAGCACAAGCACCGGTTGTGTAAGTGTGCTTGTGCGTGTGCGCTACTCTTACTCGCTGTTTGTAGTCCTACCTACTTTTT